>SKCR01029478.1:0-188093 GCA_019454045.1 Zanthoxylum bungeanum | reverse complement strand
CCACTATGTCAAAGGCGTGTTATAAATCATGGCATGGATATGAAAACATTTTTTTCCCCGAAGAAAAGTATGTCAAGTGGCACCTTTTTTTTTTTTTTTTTTTTGGTTATTCATTTTTATTGACAAGTTAGGGTAGCTTATTTAGGTTCTAACATTGTGGGATTTAATTACACGAACAATAAGCAGTTTTTTTTTTTTTTTTTTTGGTGAAGTGAGTTTCATGTAAGTTGGTGGAAAGTGCTTATTTTATATGCTTCGAATTTGTGCCACATGCATAAGTATTTTTTATTTTTTTTTGAGACTGATTCTTTGTCATTGCTTTTGGAATGAAGCAATGAAGCCTGGAGTTTTTTCGTTAAATCCGTATGCAGAATCGTATATACCGCTCTCCAAAAGAGAGGCATGTGATAGAACTGAACTTACAGCTAAAGATCCCATTCTTGGCAATGAGAATGTCTGGTATTCACACCCTGGGCATGTAGCACAGAACCAGCATCATGGCAAAGTTTCTATTAATTCTGTTGCTCAGGTTGCTCAAAAACTCCCCTTTCCTGAAGGGGCTACTGTGAAGAGCCACCATGTCCAGGGTTCTTATGGTTCGTCAAGCAAGCAGATGATGGATGAAGAATTTGAAATGGATTTGGAATACCTGCAGATGTCATTTCCCGGTTTATCTGATCAGTCTCTCACTGATGTCTATTTGGCAAACGATCGAGACTTGGAAGCCACTGTTGACATGCTAAACCAACTTGAGGTAAACTTTGCTGATGTATGAATATTGAAAGTTATCATTTAGTAGGTTTGTGTAGTGAATTTTTATCTATTGATTCTCGTTCTCTCTGACTGTGGGTTGGTTTGTGAGAGAGAATGAGCTCTTCCTCTGATGCTTGCCTACCTCTAGCACGGCACACCATGCAATGTTCTAAAACTGCCGCCTGACTAGTGCCTGGGGTGTCTAAACGCCGCCTAGGCGGGGCCGAGGAAATTACTTGGCTAACAGAAATTTGAAAATTTAGGGTTCTTGCTCAATTTGGGGATTTTAGGGTTTGGTGAAATTTGGTGAAGTTGATCATAGGTATATGTCATTTGAGTGATAGAAAAGGTTTGTAGATTGTCAATCTCATGAGAAACCAACAAAAATGGAAGAATTTTGGGATTTTAAAAAATTAGGGTTCTTGCTAGCAAAGCAAATTAATCGAGTTTCAGAACACTGACACCATGTTAATGGATGGTGCTGCCATGTTAGCAAAGCAAATTAATCGAATAGCACAAATATTTCCTGATTCTTCTAATAAGATCAGTCCTGGCAGTGTTATTGATTTATTTCATATTTTCTTGATGAATGGAGGCGATAAGAGAAGTGCTATCTGGTTGCATCACACTGAGGCATTAATTTTATGCATGTAGTTTTAGAGAGTAACATCTCCCACAATTGTGATCAATATACAACTGCTGAAAGTAGTACATACTCTTCTTTCGACTATCTCTCTTCAATGATCTAATTGGTAGTGCCGTAGTGGTCATAGTGGATGTGTATTTGTCTCACGTTGATGGTTGATTTATGATAAAGAACTTTATTTATCTCTCACTTTTGTCTGCTTCTTTTATGCCATTGTTAGTAGTTGAAGTGAGCAGTTTCATATGGTAATGGTATATTGAAATGGTTGTTTTAACTGCAAGAAATATGCTATGCTTCTTGCTTAGTGACAAGGAAACCATTTTTTCATCAGATTTTTAATGTGAATTATTTTAGTCAATAAATTTCCCTGCTTCATGGGGAGTTAAATTTAGAGGCTGTCACCTGTCAGGGAAGTATATCAGAGTTAACACTGTTAAATCGTTGTACTCATTTCCTTTCTTCTCTTGTGAATATAGCTTAGGTTTTGTGTCCTACTACCTTTCAGTCATTCTAAGAGTGGATTTATTTTTATCTGCAGTTTGACACATTCGAGTCTTCTGAAAATCTACCAGACACATTGGACATTGGCGATATTTCAGAATCTGGGTCGTCATCTGAGTGTGCAGCAATGAAACTGAAGACTGTGGTAGGTGAAGCCGCTGCTTCTTCATCCGATTCCCCTGGTTCAGCTGTCTTCTCTTGATTGAACTTGTGAAAGGCAAGTTGGATGTGCTTCCCTTTGGCTAATTTTTGCCTTGTCAACTTTTTACAAGTTGTGGATCAGAAGCATGTAGTTAGGGGGTACATATATTTGGTTATGGTTGTATAGTGTTACAAGGTGCGCTTGTGTCCTGAGAATTTCTTGCCCTTCTGGCTTAATGCTTTTGTTAGATGGGTCAAAAGCCGTGCAATTATAATGGAGATTATGGTTCTTTGAAATTCAAGCTATCTTTGGTTGTTTTGATTTGCTTTGAAATGCTATGGCACAAAGATCTTGTCGTTGTTGAATAGATCTTTTGCCTTTTGTACTCAAAAGCTTGGTATATGATGCTTGAAGCTTGTGTATCGTGTACAGTTCATTCATAAATCTTAATGTTGTTCCTAGACTATTTAAAACTTTGCAAGCTTGCCGATACCATAGAATCAATCCAACACCGATTTTGTGAATGTCATCAAGTTTTATAACTTTCATTACTTCTACCAAGGGATTTTTTCGAAAAAAACAGACAGGTAAGCAACCTCTTTTCTCACACGTGGGAGTAATTCTTTATTATCATCGATACCATTAATCAATAAATTTATTATAATGTACGGAGTTTTATTATATATAATTTTAATTTATTTAGTTGTTTTTCATTTTTTAGCACGCATGAAAATATATTATTAAATTATTGTATGGGCAAAATGATACCGTCGTTGTATAGTAGAATTTTTCCATACGAGAAATGAGTTCGAGTTCGCTCATATATTTGAAAGGGGTGAGATTATTTACTATCTAAAAATAACTTTGAACACATGTATTTTAATGAATTTTTTTATTACAAAAATACCTACGATGTAAATTATTATTATTATTAAGGATAATTTAGAATAGATAAATTTAGAATAGATAAATATAATAATATTATTTTGTACACTCATTTAGCATACCGTTAAACTCTAATCCTATAAATCTTTAATTAAAATAAATAAATAATCAAACATTATGAACAAATTTACAGAAGAGAAATAATTATTCCTATTTTTCTTTTAAATTTAATTTCTTAGGATAACTAAAGATTTGTTTTAGTTATCAATCCTTAATATTTCGACTTCCTTCTTTTGGCTGTAGTTTCTAGTTACAAACGTTTATTATTTTGATGAATTTAACTAATTAGATTGGGATTTGGGTTGTTCTTAAAGAAGCTATCAGGTTAGATTTAGAAATATTGGTATTGTTTTTGGTCATTGAGAAATTTAGGTTACCAAATTTTGTTAGTCATGTCTTCACTTCAAATAATTTTAAGAGTTTGTCTTAGTCGTAAAGATTTTGAGTTTGAGTGATTTGCTTTTTCTTATATTCAAGGTTCGAATCATACTAGATACATACTACTAGAAAAACATGTTATCTTGACAGTACCTGCTCTATCATGAAAGTAGTTTCTTGACAGAAAATTCAAATATAAAGAGTCAGGATATCAAAAATTGTTGACAAATTTTTTGCTTGATTATTGATTTCTTAATCAAATAGATTTATTGTTAAAATATGAAAAACGTGAAAAACATTATCTTAAAATATGTAAATTTATTGTTTGATAATTGATTTCTTAATAAATAGATTTTAATAGCTAATAAGTGGTCTAAGTTAATTTTTTTTAAGTGTTCTGAATATTTTTAATGAATGTGTATATTAAAAAAAAAATTGTTAATTTAAAAGGTTAAATGAGATTTTTTTGTCTTATTAAATAGTGTACAATATAAAAATCAATTTTTTAAATTTAACAGATGTGTGTACATAATAATAGAATGTTTAAAGTAATTTAAAGAATGTAAACACTTAAAAAAACCTCGAAACTGTTATAAGTAAATTAAAATTATGTAGATGTTCATAACTTACAACTCTTAATGTCCCCACTAGGCATTAACAATCAATTGTCTACCTATAATTCAAGATATTATGATCCATGATCATCCATTTTATTAAGTATTTATTTCTATGTTATGATCATGTAGGGAGAGCTTTATCTCTTTATTTCTTTACACTTTGAAATGAATAAAATCTCTCTAATTTATACTCTCATTTGCTCTCATTCTCAATTATTTTATTGTGTTATTGTTCATACTTTTTTAATATGTTATCAGCACGAAAGTCTCTAACAAACCTGCGGTGGAAGCTTGCTAATCCGGTAAAAGAAAAAATGCTCTCGTCTCTCCCTTCTTCCTCAGCGATTCCCGTCATCCTTGGTAGACTTGAACCTTGATTTTTAAAAAAACCCTTTGCTGTTTACAGATCAGATCTAGTCTCTACTAAATCGATAACCCCGGTTTGCCTTCTTCCTTTCTAAACACTTTTACTCTCCTTTATTTTCAGATGGCCTCGGTTCTCTTTCCCGGTGTCCTTCGTTTTTCCCTTCTCTCCTTCTATGCCTTCCTCCGGCTTGCCTGTGGTAAGGCCTTGTCTCCCCGGCACTGGTCGCTCGGTCGTCAGGGCTGTGTCTCGTGGTCCCTCTTCTGACTTTGTGACCGCCGGAGTTTCTCAGCCTATGGATCCTTGCCTTGGGCATCTAGAGTCTTCGACGGGAATGGCTACTTCTCCTGTGCCGTTGGTTTCTTCTCTGATTCCGGCGTCTTTTTCCGGTGACCCCCAGCCTTTGCCTGTTTCTGGATCCGTCGGCCCCATCCCTTCAGCTCTTGGTAAGTTGACTCGAGTGGGTTTGTTTGATTCTCCTCCTGGGTCCGGTAGCAGTTGTAGTGAGTTTATCCCTAGCATTGAGGGTAGTTCTGGTTGTGGTGATTTTGCTCAGGGTAATGTTGTTGTTGGTGCTGTAGGCATGGGTGATGGCTCGGTGAACGCGTGTTCAGGGTCTGTGTTGCTGCATTCTCTGTCTGAGGCTGTGTTTGGTTCAGGTTTTGCCGTGGGACATGACATGATGTTGTTCCGTTGAAAGGTGCTGGTGAGGTTTTTGTTGCTACGGCAACAAGTGAGGCAGTTAGTGTTAGTGGTCCGAAGGCAGTTTCCTTTGCTCTTGGTCAAGCTGGTTCTTCTTCTGCCGTGGGGGATAATGTGGAGGGAGTTAGTGTTGGTGAGGTTTCTGGTAGGATAGCCCCTATTCTTCCCCAAGTCTTTTTGTTTGGGTGCACATGGCAATGTGAATCCTGCACCTGCCACTGCCGCTACTACAATTGCCGAGTGTCTGAATTGTCAAGTACCGAAACTTCCAGGGTTGGGGGGCAATGGATCTGTACGTACTCAGAGTTACGCTAAAGTGCTGAATGGTCCCAACGGAGTAGATTCTCATGATTCGGCGTCCATTTGGGGGAGATTTGGTTTGCGGGAGGTTTTAACTTTAGATAATGGTTTCTTTTTGTTTAAATTTGATAGTTTTCAAGAAGCTAGTGCGGTGTTGGATAGAGCCGTTGAGTGAGGAACGGACAAAGTCGAGCGCAGCGGAACTCGTTCGAGATAAAATCTCGAGCGAATAAAAATTTATTTTATTTTATTTTTTATTATTTTCGGCAGTCCCAAACCAACGGGCAAATTTTTTTTTTTTTAACTTACAATTTTCCAGTGCATTCGAAATATTTTCCATGCATTAAAAATTATCAAAAACTAATTTAAAAATTCAATACAGTTAAATTAATTTATCAACTCTTGACAAATTAAACTAAGCATCTAAAAATTATTTCCAATACTTGAAAATAATTCAAGCATACAAATATTAATTTTCAATACTTAAAAAATTAATTCAAACATGCATGATAATTTTCCAACCCTTGCAAAATTATTCCAAGCATACAAAAATTGATACATCAATTATATACTAATTTTTCCAACACTTGAATACTTCAAATCTTCACATACATGCTTCCAATTTATCCAACAGTTCCACAATAATTTTTCTCAATAAAAATTCATGAACAAAATGAATAATAAATTTACAAATTAAATTTACCAACAAGCTTTCAACTCTTTGCCAATTTATTGAATCTTTGCCTCTAAGCTTTTCCAAATCCTCCAAGCTTTGAACTCCTTTAAGATCCACCAAATTGAGCTCCTCAAGAACAAGTCTTGGTGATCAAAATGTGGTTTGATCCCTCAAGAATAGCAACCAACTTTTTCCCAAAATTCAACTCTTGAACCCTAGAAAAAATGAAGATCTCCAAGAACTTCAAGGACAAGAATCAACCTCTAACTCTTATGGATTAATTCTATACTTTGGGTGATTTATGGTGAGAGATTTGGCTTGATTTTTGATCAAGAAGATGAAGAAAACTCAGCCCCAAAACTTTCTCAAAGTCACGGCAGTGGCTTAATTTTCCAGGGAGAGAATTTTTGCTTTTTGTTAATTGTTATTGTCAATGGCCGTGTGCTTCTCCAAAGGACAACAACCCATTACCTTTAATTATTGGTTTCGGCAGTGGCTAAAAGCTAAAAAAAGCAAATTCTTTGATTTTCTTTTTGTTTTAATAAAATCAAAATCAAAATCAAAATCAAAATCAAACCAAAACCATTTACTTTTTATTAATTAAAATAAAGAAAACAAACCCAAGTCTTTCATTTAAATCATGATTTAAGGGAATCTTTTCCCTACACCACATGTTTAAAAAAAAAAGTAAATTAACCATAGTTAAAAAAAAATCTCACCAACTTTAGTATAAAGCTAATTTAGTTACCTTTTTTGAATCATTTAGTTAGGGGTGGGCACCGGATCGGATCGGTCAGATCCGATCCGATTCGATCCGATAATATCGGATCGAATCGGATCGGATTTGGCTATCGAACCCAATCGAATCATGTTTGGTTCGTTTGTCGAATTTCGGATCGGATCGGATAAATTTGATAATTATCGGATCGAATCGGATTTTATGTATAAGCTAAGTAATTAATATTGTATATTAATTAACAATTAAATTAATTCACAAAATAATTACTAATTTAATGTAAATCAAATTTACATTAATTATACAATAAACTTATATCAACTCTTGATATAAAATTAATTAATTCAATTCATCTCATGAATTATCGGATTAAAAAATTTAATTCTAAATACCCAAATAATAATTTGTCAACATTTGACAAGAGGTCGCCCTAGTGCTCAACGAGTAAACTCAATATAATGGAACTCTCTAGGTTCATGTTCGGTTGTTACATATATATATACATATATATCTCATATACTTGTATACATATTTCATGAAGGCCTGTCCACCTACAAATCATGACTAAACAACACGACACGTCGAACCATACAAGTCGAGGTTAAAACGTTAATGTATAATCCCTTCGTCATTTCCGTTTCCAATTGAGTAAGGTTATAGTTATACTGTCAAAACCTAATCTACTCAATATAAACTAACATTTCAAAACTATATTCCATTAATAAATAATATATGCGAAACTCTTTTCAATATTATTTATAATGTCAAAGAAACAATTTCTTCGACGAACTCTCGGCCGAAAGATTTCCGGAATATACTCTGAAAAATATCTGGAAACATAATCCAACCATATGGACTGACGAATCCTCATATTAACACACACCGATCTTCATGAGCATCGGTCTATACCTAACAGACATCCAGCGGTCAGACCATGAAAGGTCTCTGACATGCATGGTATCAAGCATAGAGGATCACTCACAAGACCACCGTGGTGTCTCAAGTCAAAGGACCACAATTACTACTCAACTCGAAAAGATAACTATTGACAGTTTTATGGAATATCTATTAGTCATCTTTTATTAGTTAATTCAATTTTCATTCAACTAATGAATATCTGCATTTCTATACGAACTTCCGCTAAGCTCACAGTCTGTTGAGACAAACCATATGTCCATTAAATATATAGACAATGCACTAGTCTTACCAATATAATGACCAACCCATGTCAATATATCTAGACCAGGAATAATTCATATTCGAGAGAATACGTGATATTTCTCAACACCATTTGCAACTCTTGTAACTATATCACCATATGTTTTAACTCTCGGGTCTTTACTAAATTCATATAAGGTTCCGAGTGAAATTCGAAATCTCTAACTCTTAGAGTAATCTAACTCTTAGATTTGCAATATATAAATAAAAGTAAGAGTTCTACCATATATTTAAATAAATAACCATGATAAAATAAATATTATATTGCATAAATATCAAATATTCATACAAAAAGTGAATGGTGCTCGATCACCATTTCCAACAAGAGCCCCGTGGCATATGGCTAATAGGCCGTTGGTTCTCAAGCTTTGGCAACCGGGTTTACCTTTGACTAAGAAAGACCTCTTTAAAGTTCCAATGTGGGTTAGACTTTTTAATCTGCCTTTTGAGTTTTGGACTGCTAATGGACTTAGTTGTGTGGCCAGTGCGGTTGGTAGACCTCTCAATGCTGACCATATTACCCTTTCTAGGAAACGGCTCAGTTTTGCTCGAGTATGTGTTGAAATTGATGCTCGGAACCCCCTTGTGGAGGATATTGATTTCCAGTGTCCTAATGGTACTTGGTTACAAGTAAGGGCTGAATTTGAGTGGGTTCCTGTGAAATGTACTACTTGTGAGGTTTTTGGTCATTCGTTGAACTTCTGCCATAGTGATGAGTGGTAAATATATAACTATTCCCACTCATTTGACCTAATATTTTGTATAGTTTCTTGATTTTTGTGAATATTTTGATGTTTTTTGAGTTATTTTGTAGATAAATAAAGTTTTGGGACTCTCTGGAGATGATTCGGGGTCAAAACAGTGAAAAACGGACAAAAAGGGCAAAACTGTCATTTGCCGCATCGCGACGCGCATCCTACGTCGCAACCGCTAACGTGCGCCGGGAGCCTTCTAAAATGAACCGGGACATGTGTCAAAATCTGAGAAGTTTGATCTTGCTAACGTGCGCCAGATCTTGCTAACATGCGCCAGATCTTGCTAACGTATACCTGACACGTGTCAACATCACAACAAATCTGCTAATGTACGCCATACCACGTGTCACCATCACATGTTGTCGACAATCATTATCAGCCATGTGTCATCCACGTGTCCGCCACGTCATCGCCACATCAGCAGCATGCCGAGTCATTGTGCCACATGTCGTCCACGTCATCATCCACAAATCACATTACACCACGTGTCATCATCATATGCTGCCGACAATCTACATCGCCATGTCATCGCCACTTCGGCATAATTATTGAGTTAATCATCTAAATTTGCCACGTGTCAGCATTCTATTGGGCCGACAGATTCTGTTGGACAATTATGACCCATAGCGTCACTATTTGTACAGATCATGGTGTTGTTGTACAAATTAACTATGTGACAAAGGAGATTACACTCTTATCATTTGTGATTAGATCACCAAGATATATAAATGATAGGAGGTCCTTATGATTTGTTCCTGGATTGAGAATGATATGAGACAGTATCAATCCACGAAGGATAAATCATTAAATATCCTTAGTCAGAGTATTATCGAGATTGGACATCGATAAATACGTAAAAGACTAGTATTACACTTGTGCGCGTTGTGAGGGCACAACGACATAGTTCTCATATATTTGGGTATAAGATACTCATGCAAGTGTAATAGGAGGTTGTGTTTTACTGATGGTACAGGAAACAGCTTCGCTCTGGATAGACCCCCTCGGAATTCCATTGGTAGTATGACTATATGTCTATGGAAGTCCGAAATCAGGGTAGGTGTATTTGGTCTTAACCTGAGACTTGCACCGCTAATACTTACGACAATCAATATACTTTGGTTTTGGTCGTCCAGGGCTTTAACCGGTTTCTGTGTAAGCCTCTTCCGGGTGAAGGGGTTATTTAGGGGGTGAGTCCGGTAACGCAGCGGAAGCGGTGAAAATCCGATTTTCAGATTTCAAAACTTTTTCTCGGATTAATTAAATAAACATATTTATTTAACATTCCAATAATCAAATTATGAAAATAAATTCAATAAAACATTTTTAGGTGAATTTACCGAAATACCCTTGCTTTGTAATTTTGTCCGTTTTAGTCCGAAATTGATCAAATCAATTTTGAATGATTCTAAATCATTTCCAAGATGAACTTATGATGTTCAAAACATCAAAACACCAAGCAACCAAAATCCCCAATTTCCTCATCCAAAGCCGAGAGCACCTTTGGGCTCCAAATTGTGCATTTTGCACTTCATGCTTCAAGACACATCCAAATGATATCCAATGAACATGAAACTTTATATGCATCATATACACACATAAATACACAACATATATGAAAACCCCCAATTTGGAATTAGTTAAAAACCCTAATTTTTCAATTTCCTCAAATTGGACAAATTAGACCAAATACATTAAATCAATTACTTCAATCATCATTCTTCATCCAATTCAAGTCTCAACACAATGAAACAACTCAAGATCAAATCTAGGTTATTTAAGAGTGGGTCAACAACTCTAGATTAGCAACATGGTTTCATAAACCTTAAAAGAATGTTTACAACTACACTAGTTACAAACTTCCTTCACCATACATGCTCAACACTTCATTCAAACTTCCATCAACAAAAACACAAAGAAATAAAGAAAGAAATAATCTAAGAACATCACATGTTGAAGCCTTGAACCTAAGGAACATATTCCTCTCTAATAGTAAGTTTGAAAAACTTACTAAATTCCAAGCTATCTTTGATTTTTGTCTTTCTTTTCTCAAGCTTCCTTTGTCTTTCTTCAATGGAGTTTATTTTGATAAAGTGTATTAGGTTAACAATTAAATGAAATGAAAAACAATTTATACTTGCAACATTTACACCTTGGCCGAAAATCAAAGCCAATTCAAGAAATTGTAATTTCATTTTCATTTCAATTATCATAATGTCAACTTGCACAAATATCTTATAAACTACTTTATTAGATATTTATTTTGGTCAACAAATGCAACTAATGTCATTTACTTTAATATCCTAATGTAAGATATTTATATTTTAATTAATTTAATCATTTAACAATTAAATAATTAATTAATTAATCAAATACAAATATATTAAATATATGTATAATATTTACATTAAATATTAAAAACATATATTCATTTAGGAAATAAGTCAAGTAACTCATTTTGACTATTAATTAATGTGTATTTAAATTAATCAAGTATTAAATGTAAATACACAATAATTAAGCAAAAGACTATCTAGTCTCTTTAGCATGTATCTTGCGTTTAACCATTAAACGACTTTATAAATAATCAATATTATTTATTAATGTTGCTCTAGTGCTCTACGAGTATGTTTCATTATTGAGACTCTCTAGGTTCAGGTATATCCGTCATGAAATCAAATTTCATGTCCATAATCTATCCACCCGTAGATTATGACGATCACGGATAATCTCGCTGAACCATACAGGTCGAGGTCATCGCAAATGTATAATTCCTCCGTCACAGGTATCCAGATAAAACCCAGAGATATAGATGTAAACGTCAAATCTCTATCGGGATTATCCAGTCGACTATTCTATTAGCAATCTCAAAAGAATGTTTAGAACTAGCTTCTAAACTTACCACGGGCCCATGGTTTTATCTGATTGCTAATCATGTGGACTACCTATGCTCTGGTACACAGAACTGACGGATCCTATCTTGATACACATAGGACACCCTGAGGATCTATCTACACCCAACGAACAGGCGGAGGTCTGATCTAAATAGATCGGTGACGTGACTGCCGTCTAAGTGTAGAAGATGTCTCATGTGCCCACAATGGCATCTCAAGTCTAAGAATCACAAGTGCTACTCAACCCAAGAAGATTCTTATTGACGCTGGTGTACCATCCATTAAGAATCTTCGGTGAGTCGTTCAGTGTTTATCCGCTATAAACACCTACACGTCTATACTAGTCTCCAAGACTAATGGTTCATTGAGAAACCATTGGAATCATATATTCCAGTATACGACATGTACCGGTCTCAACGGGTTTACTATACTGACCAAGTAGTGTAAACCTTGACCAGGAACTGTCTGAGAATGACAACGTCATGATACATCTCAATGTCCGTTGCGACGCTTTTGCAACTGTACCATGACTAATCATTCTAAGGTCATTACGTCTTTACCATATAAAAGATAGATTATATTATAGAAACTGCATATATTATTACTGATAATAACGTTTTACAGAAGTATTTAACAAAATACAACCGGGATTGGCGCTCTGAGCACCAACCCCTACACCGGGTATATCGAGAATCGTAGTGTGTTGTGTGTGATGTCAAGACAGAAGTGTCACTCCAGTCATATGGAGATGATGATCGCGCATGGATACAAAACTGGTTCTCTAAAAAGGTTGCAACCGTCGGGATAATATGACTTGGTCATGATTATCCGATATTAAAGAGACTAGTTGCTTGTAATCCGATATATGCTTCGTACGGGGCAGACACTGTACCAGCCCCAGGCCTTGCATGTGATTATCCGATACTGGATCGACATACGCAATACTACGTATACTACGCCTGATATAGATCCTTATATTCCTGTAAGGATATTTCTGGAGAATTGGGTAGGCATGGCGATTTGCTAGAAGCCAACCTTGTCTTGTAAATCGGTATAAACGTAGTACTAGGTACTTACGTGTTCGGATAGTCCGACGACCGAATTTACTGCCAACATATCCGGGGATCTCATGGGTCACTTCCCAAAGATTCACCGATGACGTATGACTCGCACTTTAATTAATCTGGGATTAATAAGATGAGAGAGAAAATTAATCTGGGATTAATAGCGGAGATATTTTATCTGGGATAAAATCAATTAAAGAGAGATAACGATTAATTTGGAATTAATCTATAAATTAATATATTCGATATATTAAACGAAATTAGATTTCGACGCGGAATTAAAATTAGATTTTAATTCGGGCGAACAAATTAATTTAGAATTAATTCGTTAACTCCCTCTTTGTATTCGCACTTATTTTCAATGCTTGAAATGATCTTGGAATGCTTAGTATTTTCCAACAATGGTATCAAGAGCAAGGTTAAGCATGAAAGTATTTTAGGGTTAAAATTTGGGTAAAATGTGTTTGAGCATGAATTAATGAAATTGGATGATTTGGTATGCTTAAAGTATGTTTAATTGAAGATTGATTGGATCAATTTGTTGAAATTTTGTTTGGAACAAATTTGCCCAAAATTTTAGTGTTGGCCGAATCTTCACTATGCCATAATGTCTTGGATTTTGATTTTTTGATTCATGAGTTAGAATCATGTGGGGATGTTGATTTAATGTTTAATTTGATTCAATTGGATTGGATTTGAAATTGGATATAAATTTCCCCTTGGCCGAGACATATATAGCATGATTGGGTTTGATTTTTGATGAAATATGTTGGACATGTTTTGTTGTTGATAAGCATGATTAATTAGGCTAATTGATGTTTTAGAAATGTTAATTGGGTAATTAATTATGTAATACACTTTATGTAATTAAATTGGGAATTTGGAATTTTTGTGATTTAATTATGTTGGGCCTAATTTTGGAAATTGGACTTTTAATGTTGTAAATGGGCTTATTGGGCTTGGTTGTACTAAGTTGGGTTTAGGCAAAATTAATTGGATCCAATTAGGCCCAAAACCGCTTCCATAAAGCCCAAATGCGACTAATGGACCTTGAAGTTTAATTGGGCCTAATGGGCCAAAATTGATTTCTGGGCTTATGGGGTAAATCTCGGAATGGATTTTGGTTATTCGGTTTAACCTGAGTTGAGCAAAAGTGCACGCCTTAAGAAATTAATTAAAAGTCCATTGGACTTTAATTAAATTGACGTTGGACGTTAATCGGGCTTTGAGACCCGTAACGATTAAATTTGGAATTTAAATCGTAAAGGTTTATTGATAAAGTGTAGTATTTAATTTGGAATTAAATAGTGAATTATAATTAAATACAAATTGAATTGGATTTAATTATGTAGTTTAATTTAATTCGAGAATTCGTACTTTGAGTAATTATTCGCAAAACGAGTTTGACTCGAGCAAAATTAAATCGTTGTTTGAACATTGGATGGTCACTAATTATTAGATTAATTAATTGATTAGATTGATTGATAACATACTTGTGTGAATACATGGTTGCGATGCATGAATAATGTATATCGGATGGATATTAGATGGGTGGGACAATTTTAGAAATTGTTGTAATAAATTTGATTTATTAAAATTGGACCTGCGTGTCAAGCCTTATCACCTCCTTATTCTTTGTATTCTCTTCTCACATATTCCCCTCAATGTAAATGAGGTTTATTTAGAAGTGTAATGTAACGGGTAGAAATAATACATGTGCTAGCGGGAGAGAGAAAGGGAGAGATTTGATCTAGGATCAATGTGTAAAGTGTTGGAGTTTTTAAAGGTCCCAAGATCAAAACTCAAGCATGAATCATAAGTGAATACAACGACGGAAGTGCGGAATACTTACATCGAGCGGTTGAGCGACGATTTGGGCAACAAAAATTCGAAATTCTGCTCACTGCCCACTGCTCATGTGCGCCCACTGCAGCAGTTTTGGGTTCTGTTTTGCGCCATTTTCATCATCAAAACGAGCTCCAAGCTTCGTCGTAGTGATTCCCGGCTCATGGGTATACTTCCCTTATCACCTTGGCATGATCCCGGAGTGTGCTAGCACTCTTGTTTTGCCACAAAACACACTTGCTTCCCTCCATTTTCCTTTGTTGAATTCGGCAGTTCACTGCCTCACAAAACCAGAAAATGGCGTGAAGATGAGAGGAAGAAGAAGAAGAGAGAGATGAGGGAAAGTGAGATGATGTGGGTATCCGGTTTTGGTGTTAAATTGTGTATCAAATACACTTGAATTTCATTTGAAATTCATTTCAAACACATTTGGCTTTAATTGCCAACCGCACACATCACTCAAGTCATATCAAGTCAACTCAATCAATCAATCTAATCAATTGTCACATCACTCAAAGTGACATGATTTGACGCTTGATGTGACGCTAGATGCGACTAGCGATTTGACGCTTGATTTGACGAGCCGCGCTCGAATTCGAAATACGAATGCGCTCGCAAATAATCTCGGGCTCGGATTCACTAATCTAAATTAACGAATTTTCCGTCGCGTCGTAATTAAATGATTACGCCTAGCGAAATCACTATTCACATCGCTAACAATTAATTCTAAATTAATCGCTCGCCCGAATTAAAATCTAATTTTAATTCCGCGTCGAAATCCAATTTCGTTTAATATATCAAAATATTAATTCCTCGATTAATTCCAAATTAATGTTTCTCTCTATTTAATCGATATTTTATCCTAGATAAAATATCTCCGCAATTAATCCCAGATTAATTTTCTCTCTCATCATATTAATCCCAGATTAATAAAAGTGCGAGTCATACGTCATCGGTGAAATCTTGGGAAGCGACCCATGAGATACCCGGATAATTCGGCAGCAAATACGGTCGTCGGAGTATCCGAATCACGTACGTACCAAGTACTACGTCTACCGATTACGAGACACAATCGGCTTCTAGCAAAGCACGAAGTCTACCCAATTCTCGGTCATATCCATCTAAGAATATTTAAGATCTGTATCAAGCGTAGTATACCAAGTATTGTGTATATCGGCCCAGTATCGGATAGTCACGTGCTAGGGCTGGGGCTGGATAAGTGTCTGCCCCGTCCGAAAGCACATGTCGGATGTCTGGTAACTAGTCTCTATAATCGGATATGCATGACCTAGTCATAATATCCCGATGGTTGCGCAACACTTAAGAGCACTAATACCGTATCCTGCGTGACATCATCTCCACTATGACTAAAGTGATACTTCCGTCTTGACATCACACCCAATACTCTACGATTCTCAATATACCCAGCAGTTGGCGTACACAGAACCGGTTAGAGTCCTAGACGACTTCAACTAAAGTATATTGATTGTCGTAAGCATTAGCGGTGCAAGTCTCAGGTTAAGACCAAATACACCTACCCTGATGTCGGACTCCCATAGACACATAGTCATAATACCAATGGGATTCCGAGGGGTCTATCCAGAGCGAAGCTGTTTCCTGTACCATCGGTGAAACACAACCTCCTATCGCACTTGCATAAGTATCCAATACTTAAATATATGAGAACTATGCCGTTGTGCCCTCACAACGCGCACAAGTGCAATACTAGCCTATTCCGCATTATTGATGTCCTGTCTCGATAATACTCCGGCTAGGGATATTTAATGATTAATCCTTCGTGGACTGATACTGTCTCATATCATTCTCCGTCCAGGAACAAATCATAGGGACCTCTAATCATTATACATCTAAGGTGATCTAATCACAAATGATAAGAGTGCAATCTCCTTTGTCACATAGTTAATTTGTACAACAAACATTGATCTGTACAAATAGTGACGCTATGGGTCATATTATCCAACAATCTCCCACTTGGCACATAGCCAGTCACTCGAGTGTCTAACACCCGAACTATGTACGGTTTGCTCAAATTGCTGAGAAAAGGTTTTTCGTCAGCGGATTTCCATGATTATCGTCTGACGCGATTTATACGATCACCACATCGCCACGATGTATGATCGTCGATGAGACCATTAATTCTTTAGCCTGTGCTGACGCCTAGCTCAGCCGCTAACAGAACTATATCTAATCTAATTAGATTTATTATCGATCCAAATGGCTTCTATTGCTGCTCAGCTGCAGCAATAATCCGCATTTGTTGTTTATCGGCAACAGTATCTTGCTTTGGAAGATTTCCAGCTCACTGTACCGTATACTATTGTATAGTACCTTTGTTACGACTCATAGTCGTTATCAGGAAGCCAAGCTTTTCACCGATTATTTTATGGGAATATCATTTCCAAGAAATGACATATTATCATTATCTTACATGACATTCATGTCAGTGCACTCCCACTAACCCTTTTATATACACAAGAATCATTTCGTTTTGAATTAAATCATACTCCATTATGATTACATCAAAACGATAATTCCTAGAACCAATGCTTGCTTCAATCCAAACATGGATCGAATAACCTGCAAACCTTGTTTGCTTGTTATGGTACGACAAAACCGACAGGATGTTATAAACATCCTCCGAAAGGTTTCCTTTTCAGGAAATCGATTTTCCGTTAAGCTGTCATATTTCATAAATGAAATACACAGCTTTAGCAAGCATTATCCAAATGGATTTACAATGGCAACAGGTAAAAGGTTTCGTCGTAATCAACAGAATGTTGATAACTCTACCTTTTCTTTACAAGCCTACCTTAGTACGTTGGTATGTTGCCTTCCATGTATGTCTTCCTTGAAGACTTAAAGTACCAATAGGCACAATGTCTTATGGTACATCAACTAGTATCCAAACTTGTTGATATACATGGAATCCATTTCGGACTCATGACACTTTGTCATAATAGGGAGTCGATACCTTGTATCACTACCTCATACGTAATCAGTTGGTATACCTTAAAAGATTAACATCTTTATGAGGTGAGATCAGAAACCCATACCCTAGGTTGTTTTCTGACTCCCTCCGATCTACGTGGTTCTTGTGTACTCGAAGATTAATGGAATAGTTTCATCCTTGATGAACTATTTATGTTCCATTAGGAATAGGTGCCTTGAATAGTATTACTCCGATTTTCATCGAGTTTTACTATCCTCCCACTTACCACTGCATGTCTGTATTCCTCTCAGGAAAACTGCATGGTGAGCAACAATCTAATTGTTCTCTGTGAGATGTATAAGTACAATACTTATGGTATCCCTAGGATAGCCTACAATTGACACTTATCCAATTTGGGTTTTAGTTTGGTATATCCAAACATATTCCTAGCATCCCAAATGGTCAGGAATGAGAAACCCGGTTTCTTTCCCGTTCATATCTAATATGTAATCTGTCAAACAGATTATTATGGAACCTTATTCTAAATAAGTTCTTACACTGTTTAAAACTTATCCGTTGAAGGAAATGGTTAGCTCAGAGCGACTCATGATTAACCTAATCATGTCCAACAAAATCCGTTACTCTGTTCGGACACACCGTCACTTTGACGTGTTCCGGGAGGAGTCCTCATTTGAAAGAATACTATACTCTTTCAAGTATATAAGAAACTTATTGCTTAAGTATTTTCCATTACGGTCTTACCGTGACGGTATAATACTATAGTCGATCTATTTGTCTATTTCGTGTTGAAACTCTAAAAGTTTCCGATTTGTGTTCTTCAAAAGAAACACACAACCATTACGCGATGCCACATCCGTATAGGTCACGAAATATTCATATTCGCATCTAGCCTAGCTAGACATGGGCCCACTTGCTTCACTATGAACAAGGGCTAATAGATCGGTGGCATTTACACTTTTACCAAGTAAATAGTGTTTTAGGCACATTGCCCAATAAACTAGATTCGTAGACTTTATTTGATTGGAATCAAAACAGTCCGAGTACCCACTCTTCGAAAGTGTGGATATACGAGTCTTGTTCGATTGTGTCCCAGACAACAATGCCATAATTAGTTTTTCTGATCAAATCATTTTGAACTATTTGTTTGTCATTATATATATTTGAGATTTATTTATATTCAAAATATAAATTCTGTTATTCACATCTAATGTTTTTATCTCAATATCATCCTTATATAATAAAACACTTTAGTGTTCTAAAATATAAAGGTTCACCCGCAGTGGGTTAAACACTGATAAAGAGATAATGTATCTAGTCAAACTAGTTACATTTATAACAGTTCTCTAATCCTGCTCATAGCAGATTCTGAACATCAATATATATATTTATTATGTACCATATTAAGTATCTAAAAATCCAACTTTAATACTAGTAATGAACATAATTTTGACAAAAACATATTTGAAGTCAGAGCGTTGCTCGTCTTCAATTCCTTCATGTCTGCTTTGTCCAAACGATAGTCACGCTTCGCGATTCCGTTTGCCACAATTGTGCAGACATTTTGGGATATGTCATTTATCTTCCAAGAAGACAATAATGATTTTGCCTTTGTCATTTTCAATATTCCGGTTACCTTTGACCAAGCCTCGGGTTTCTAGAATATTGAAGTAAGGTGTGCCTTGCACTACTTGCCTAATTGCAAATTTTGACTTTATCTCCTTGAGAATAGTCTTTAATTCTCCAAGAATTATTTATTGCAATTTTAAAAGTACTTCCAAGATCTAATCTTTGAATATCCTTCAATTTCAATATCATACTTTAAGAATCTAATCCTTAGTTCTGATAAAGAAATTAAGGAGTCTATATGACAAGTATTATGGATTAAGCACTAATTTATCATTACATATTGGGGTCTGATAGGGGTGAATCCGGTAACGCAGCGGAAGCGGTGAAAATCCGATTTTCAGATTTCAAAACTTTTTCTTGGATTAATAAATAAACACATTTATTTAATTACCCAATAATCAAATAATGAAATAAAATTTCAAATGAATCAAATTCAAGTGAAATTACCAAATTACCCTTATATGGTATTTTGTCCATTTTAGTCCGAAATTGATCCAATCAATTTTGAATGATTCTAAATCATTTCTAAGATGAACTTAGCATGTTCAAAACATCAAAACACCAAAAGCCACAAAATCCCCAAATTTCCTTCAAATTGCCGAGAGCACCAAATGGTGCCCAAGTTGACCATTTGGTCATTTCATGCTTCAAAACTCATCCAAATGAAATCCAATCAACATGAAACTTTGCATGCATCATATACACACCCAAATGCTCAACATATATGAAAACCCCCAAATTTGGAATTAGTTTGAAACCCTAATTTTCAATTTCCACAAATGGACAAATTAGGCTAATTACATTAAATCAAATGTTTCAATCATCAATCTTTCATCCAATTCAAGTCTCAACACAATGAAACAACTCAAGATCAAATCTAGGTCATTTAAGAGTGGGTCAACAACTCTAGAATAGCAACATGGTTTCATAAACCTTAAAAGATTACATATAACTACAATAGTCATACACTTCTTTCATTACACATGCTTAACACTTCATCAAAACAACCATCATCAAAACACAAGAAAAAAGAAAGGAAACATCCTAGGAATATCACATATTAAAGCCTAGAACAAAAGGAATAAATTCCTTACTAATAGCAAGTTCAAGAAACTTACTAAAATCCAAGCTTTTTGATGTTTAACTTTCTTTCTCAAGCTTTCTTTTTGCTTCAACAATGGTGTCTTTCTCTTTTAAAAGTGTATTAGGTTAAAAATGAAATGAAAAGCAAATGAAACAATTTATACTTGCTAAATTAATGCCTTGGCCGAAATTTACAAGACATAAATAACAAATTTCATTTCAATTTTCATTTCAAATTAATTTGGTTAAAGTAAGTTAAATATCTTAAACTAACTTTATAGATATTTATTTACTTTAATAAAGCAACTATAATCATTACAAATTAAATATCCTAACATAAAATATTTATATTTTAATTAACTTAATCATTTAACAATTAAACAATTAATTATTAATCAAATATAAATATATTAAATATATGTATAATATTTACATTAAATATTAAAAACATATATTCATTTAGGATAAAAGTCAAATAACTCATTTTGACTATTAATTAATGTGTATTTAAATTAATCAAGTATTAAATGTAAATACACAATAATTACGTAAATGACTATCGGGTCCTTTTTGCACGTATCTTGCGTTTAACCTTTAAACGACTTTATAAATAATCAATATTATTTATTTAATGTTGCTCTAGTGCTCTACGAGTATGTTTCATTATGGAGACTCTCTAGGTTCAGGTATTTCCGTCACGAAATCAAATTTCGTGTCCATAATCTATCCACCCGTAGATTATGACGATCACGGATAATTCTCGCTAAACCATACAGGTCGAGGTCATGGAAAATGTATAATTCCTCCGTCACAGGTATCCGGATAAATCCCAGAGATATAGATGTAAACGTCAAATCTCTATCGGGACTATCCAGTCGACTATTCTATTAGCAATCTCAAAAAGAATGTTTAGAACTAGCTTCTAAACTTACCACGGGCCCATGGTTTTATCTGATTGCTAATCATATGGACTACCTATGCTCTGGTACACAGAACTGACGGATCCTATCTTGATACACATAGGACACCCTGAGGATCTATCTATACCCAACGAACAGGCGGAGGTCTGATCTAAATAGATCGGTGACGTGACTGCCATCTAAGTGTGTAGAGATGTCTCATGTGCCCACAATGGCATCTCAAGTCTAAGAATCACAAGTGCTACTCAACCCAAGAAGATTCTTATTGACGCTGGTGTACCATCCATTAAGAATCTTCGGTGAGTCGTTCAGTGTTATCCGCTATAAACACCTACACGTCTATACTAGTCTCCAAGACTTATGGTTCATTGAGAAACCATTGGAATCATATATTCCAGTATACGACATGTACCAGTCTCAACGGGTTTACTATACTGACCAAGTAGTGTAAACCTTGACCAGGAACTGTCTGAGAATGACAACGTCATGATACGACTCAATGTCCGTTGCGACGCTTTTGCAACTGTACCATGACTAATCATTCTAAGGTCATTACGTCTTTACCATATAAAAGAATAGATTATATTATAGAAACTGCATATATTATTACTAATAATAATGTTTTACAGAAGTATTTAACAAAATACAACCGGGAATTGGCGCTCTGAGCACCAACCCCTACAAATAATCCTCCAAAGATTATGCTATACTATTTGCTTAATTCCGGACTTAGGCATAATATTATTTTATCAAATAAAATAACTAATTAGTTTCCAGGACCATCCTGAAAATTTATTCCCGATTTGAAAATTAAAGTCGTTTAAATACATTTTCACCCAGGATTATGTCTTAAACACTAATCTTTCATATCTATCTTGATTCTAATAGTCCAACTATTTAATCAACGATTTGTGGTACTATTTATTATAATGATTATAATAGTCCAACTATATAATCAAATATAATCTAAATTAATTAACCTCAATTACATTGATTACTATAATCCAATTACAAAATCAACTATATATTGAATGAGTTTGTATATAGTCCAACTATATATATTTTTAAAAACAACATAAAATATTAGTCCAACTAATACTTTTGATTAATATGACGAGTAAAATAAAATGAGCGTGTTTAGCGAGTATTCGAACGAATGTTGCAAATTCAATACTTGCCTCCCACTATTTTTCGTCGAGCCTCTAACCCTCTGTCGAGTACTCGGGAAACCGTGTTTCCTAGTGGGCTAGGATCCCGTTAAATATCACACAATCTTGACTTTGGCCAACAAATTGTATGATAATTAACTAGGTAGATCTCGAAGATCAATTGGATCCAATCCAATTCCTAGATCCGGTAGGGGGACATCCAAGTCCGAAACATATATCTTTATATGCCAATACATCCAATGTATTACCTAACCTATTTCCTCTGAATCAACTAGGCCTTGGCTTGGCACAACAAACCTAATGATCCCAGTCAAGCGCAGACCCATTGACCATGGAAGCTTCGTAATCAATGTCGATGGACAAGAAGTGGTCTTGACTTTGGCCAACAAACCACAACTTGGACAAGACACCAATATGGAACAAAGCCTCGTGATTCAAACACATCTTCGACGGACAAGGGCTTGACTTTGGCCAACAACCCATGCCAATCTAGGATCTTGAGCAAGAATCACTCAATGGAAGGAAAAATGCATGATATTTGATGAGGGTTTTTCGTGTGCAAATTGGCAACCAATTTATTATCTTTGTTAAGGTCTCATCATCATACACCCTTAAACGTGCATTCTAAACACATAATAAAGCGCATATGATAAAATAATAATGATATGCGGATGGATATTTTACACATTGATCCTAGATCAAATCTCTCACTTTCTCTCTCCCGCTAGCACAAATATTTCTTCTACCCGTTACACTACACTTCTAAAGAAACCTCATTTACATTGAGGGGAATAGGTGAGAAGAGAATACAAAGAATAGGAGGTGATAAGGCTGGACACGCAGGTCCAATTAATAAATCAAATTTATTACAACAATTTCTAAAATTGCCCCACCCATCTAATATCCATCCGATATACATTATTCATGCATCACAACCATGTATTCACTCACATAAGCATGCTATCAATCAATCTAATCAAATTAATTAATCTGATAATTATGTGATCATCCAATGTTCAAACAACGATTTGATTTTGTTCGAGTCAAACTCGTTTTTACGAATAAGTATACTTAAAGTACAAATTCTAGAATTAAATTAAACTACATAATTAAATCCAATTTAATATGTATTTAATTCTAATTCACTATTTAATTCCAAATTAAATATCACACTTTATTAATAAACCTTTTACGAATTAAATTCCAAATTTAATTGTTACGGGTCTCAAAGCCCGATTAACGTCCAACGTCAACTTAATTAAAGTCCAATGGGCTTTTAATTAATTTCTTAAGGCGTGGACTTTTGGTCAACTCGGGTCAAACCCGCAACCAAAGTCCAATCCGGGATTTACCCCATAAGCCTTTAAATTAATTTTGGCCCATTAGGCCCAATTGAATTACAAAGGTCCATTATGTTGCATTTGGGCTTTATGGATGCGGTTTTGGGCCCAATTGGATCCAATCCATTTTGCCTTAACCCAACTTTGTACAACAAAGCCCAATAAGCCCAATAACAACAATTCAAGCTCAATTTCCAAAATTAGCCCAATTAATTAAATTACACAAATCCAATTTCGCAATTTAATTACCTAAAGTGTATATCATGATTAATCACCCAAATTAACATTTCTAAAACATCAATTCATACAATTAATCATGCTCATTATCATCATCATATGTCCAACATATTTTGATTAAAATCAAACCCATATACATGCTACATTAAGTCTCGGCCAAATGGGATTTTAATGTCCAACTTTAACCCAATCCAATTGAATCCAAATCAACATTAAATCAACATCCCCAATTGTTTTCAAGTCCAATCCAATAATCAAAAAACAAAATACCAAGACAATAAGGGCACTTCATCAATTCGGCCAACACAAGCATTTGTGGGGAAATTTGTTCCAAACATAATTTCATCAAATTGATCCAATCAATTATCAATAAAACATATTCAAGCATACTTAATCATCCAATTTCATAATTACATGCTCTCAATTCATTTTACCCAATTTCAAGTTTCATGACATACTTGGCAATTTGGGGATTTTCCGTCCGAATCGAATTCAATCCAATTGATTCCGCAATCGACATCAAATCATATTCCCGAATGATTTCCAACACATCCAATTGTCAAAAAAAAAAATCCCAAGACATTAAATCATCACAATTTTCGGCCAAGAAAGTAATTTGGGGAAAAAAATGATTCAATCAAATTTCATGAAATTGACTCAATCAATCTTCAATTCAAACACAATTAGCATACAAATCCATCCCATTTAATTTATCATGCTCCAACTCAAGTTTGCCCAAATTTAGCCCTAACTTTTCATGCTTTTAACCTAAGCTCTTGATGCCATTGTTGGAGTTTTTAAAGGTCCCAAGATCAAAACTCAAGCATGAATCATAAGTGAATACAACGACGGAAGTGCGAAATACTTACATCGAGCGGTTGAGCGACGATTTGGGCAACAAAAATTCGAAATTCTGCTCACTGCCCACTGCTCATGTGCGCCCACTGCAGCAGTTTTGGGTTCTGTTTTGCGCCATTTTCATCATCAAAACGAGCTCCAAGCTTCGTCGTTGTGATTCCCGGCTCATGGGTATACTTCCCTTATCACCTTGGCATGATCCCGGAGTGTGCTAGCACTCTTGTTTTGCCACAAAACACACTTGCTTCCCTCCATTTTCCTTTGTTGAATTCGGCAGTTCACTGCCTCACAAAACCAGAAAATGGCGTGAAGATGAGAGGAAGAAGAAGAGGAGAGAGAGGAGGGAAAGTGAGATGATGTGGGTATCCGGTTTTGGTGTTAAACTTGTGTATCAAATACACTTGAATTTCATTTGAATTCATTTCAAACACCATTTGGCTTTAATTGCCAACCACACACATCACTCAAGTAATATCAAGTCAACTCAATCAATCAATCTAATCAATTGTCACATCACTCAAAGTGACATGATTGACGCTTGATGTGACGCTAGAGCGACTAGCGATTTGACGCTTGATTTGACGAGCCGCGCTCGAATTCGAAATACGAATGCGCTCGCAAATATCTCGTGCTCGGATTCGCTAATTCTAAATTAACGAATTTTCCGTCCCGTCGTAATTAAATGATTACGCCTAGCGAATCACTATTCACGTCGCTAACGAATTAATTCTAAATTAATCCGCTCGCCCGAATTAAAATCTAATTTTAATTCCGCGTTGAAATCCAATTTCGTTTAATATATCAAATATATTAATTCCTCGATTAATTCCAAATAATGTTTCTCTCTCTTTAATCGATATTTTATCCTAGATAAAATATCTCCGCAATTAATCCCAGATTAATTTTCTCTCTCATCATATTAATCCCAGATTAATAAAAGTGCGAGTCATACGTCATCGGTGAATCTTTGGGAAGCGACCCATGAGATCCCCGGATAATTCGGCAGCAAATACGGTCGTCGGAGTATCCGAATCACATACGTACCAAGTACTACGTTCTACCGATTTACGAGACACAATCGGCTTCTAGCAAAGCACGAAGTCTACCCAATTCTCCGGTCATATCCATCTAAGAATATTTAAGATCTGTATCAAGCATAGTATACCAAGTATTGTGTATATCGGCCCAGTATCGGATAGTCAAGTGCTAGGGCTGGGGCTGGATAAGTGTCTGCCCCGTCCGAAGCATATGTCGGATGTCTGGTAACTAGTCTCTATAATCGGATATGCATGACCTAGTCATAATATCCCGATGGTTGGGCAACACTTAAGATCACTAATACCGTATCCTGCGTGACATCATCTCCACTATGACTGAAGTGATACTTCCGTCTTGACATCACACCCAATACTCTACGATTCTCAATATACCCAGCAGTTGGCGTACACAGAACCGGTTAGAGTCCTAGACGACCTCAACTAAAGTATATTGATTGGTAAGCATTAGCGGTGCAAGTCTCAGGTTAAGACCAAATACACCTACCCTGATGTCGGACTCCCATAGACACATAGTCATAATACCAATGGGATTCCGAGGGGTCTATCCAGAGCGAAGCTGTTTCCCGTACCATCGGTGAAACACAACCTCCTATCGCACTTGCATAAGTATCCAATACTTAAATATATGAGAACTATGCCGTTGTGCCCTCACAACGCGCACAAGTGCAATACTAGCCTATTCCGCATTATCGATGTCCTGTCTCGATAATACTCCGGCTAGGGATATTTAATGATTAATCCTTCGTGGACTGATACTGTCTCATATCATTCTCCGTCCAGGAACAAATCATAGGGACCTCTAATCATTTATACATCTAAGGTGATCTAATCACAAATGATAAGAGTGCAATCTCCTTTGTCACATAGTTAATTTGTACAACAACACCTTGATCTGTACAAATAGTGACGCTATGGGTCATATTATCCAACATAAAGTATCCATCCACATATTATTATTATTTTATTTATACGCGCTTCATTGTGTGTTTAGAATGCATGTTTAAGGGTGTATGATGATGAGACCTTAACAAAGATAATAAATTGGTTGCCAATTTGCACTCGAAAAAACCTCATAAAATATTAAGCGTCTTTCCTTCCATTGAGTGATTCTCACTCAAGATCCGAGGCTGGCATTGGCTTGTTGGCCAAAGTCAAGGCCTTTGTCCGTCGAGGATGTGTTTGAATCACGAGAGCTTTGTTCCATATTGGTGTCTTGTCCAAGTTGTGGTTTGTTGGCCAAAGTCAAGACCACTTCTTGTCCATTGACATTGATTACGAAGCTTTCCATGGTCAATGGGTCGCGCTTAACTGGGATCACTAAGTTTGTTGTGCCAAAGCCAAGGCTTAGTTGATTCAGAGGAAAAAGGTTAGGTAATATATTGGATGTATTGGCATGTATAAGATATATGTTTCAGACTTGGACGTCCCCCTACTGTATCTAGGAATTGGATTGGATCCAATTGATCTTAGAGATCTACCTAGTTAATTATCATACAATTTGTTGGCCAAAGTCAAGATTGTGTGATATTTAACGGGATCCTAGCCCGCTAGGAAACACGGTTTCCCGAGTACTCGACAGAGGGTTAGAGGCTCGCCGAAAAATAGTGGGAGGCAAGAATTGAATTTGCAATATTCGTTTAATTACTTGCCATACGCGTTCAATCACAAATATCATTCGTCAAATAAATTAAATGTTAGTTGGACTAATATTTAAATGTTGTTTTTAATAATAGTTGGACTATATTCAAACTATTCATTTATAGTTGATTTTATAATTGGATTTAGTAATCAATATAATTGATTTTAATTTATAAATTATAGTTGATTAAATAGTTTGACTATAATAATCATTATAATAAATAGTACCTAAATCGTTGATTAAATAGTTGGACTATTAGAATCAAGATATAATTGAAAGATTGACATTAAAACATAATCCTAGGGAAAATGTGTTTAAATGGTTTAATTTTCAAATTGGGAATAAATTTCAGGATGGTCCTGGAAAAACTAATAAGTTACTTTATTTGATAAAATAACATATTATGCCTAAGCCCGGAGTTAAGCAAATAGTAGAGCATAATCTTTGGAAGATTTATGTGATGATAACTTTAGTGCTTAATCCATTAAGCTTGTCGCAGTAGACTCATTAATTTCTGAATCAGAACTAAGGATAAGATCTTTAAAGTATGATAATGAAATTGAAGGATCTTCATAAATCTATACTTAGATTTTAGAAGTACTAAATTGCAATACATAACTCTTGGAGAGTTAATGACTATTCTCAAGGAGACAAAGTCAAAGTTTGCAATAGGCAAGTAGCGTAAGGCGCACTTTACTTCGATATTCTACCAACCCGAGGCGTGGCCAAAGGCTACTGGAATGTGAAAAAGGGCAATGACAAAATCATTATAATCTTCTGGGAAGATAAATGACATCTCCCAAAATGTCTGCTTAAATGTGGCAAACGGGATCGCGGAAGCGTGACTGCCGTTTGGACAAAGCAGACATGATGGAATTAAAGATGGGGCAAGGCTCTAACTTCAAATATGTTTGTCATAAATATGTTCACTACTAGTATTAAAATTGGATTTTAAATACTTAGTGTGGTACATAAATATATACTGATGTTCAGAATCTGCTATAAGCAGGATACTGACTTCAGATTGAGATTTAATCTGCGAATTGGAAACAGGACGAAAATCGCTGTTTCAACCGTCGATACCTAAGTTTAGGAACTACCTTTGGGTGTGTACTTAAATTAGGAAACTATTATAATGTAACTAGTTTGACTAGATACATTATCTTTATATCAGTGTTTAACCCGCTGCGGGTGAACCTTTATATTCTAGAACACTTAAGTGTTTTATTATATAAAGATGATATTGAGATAAACACATTAGATGTGAATAACAGAATTTATATTTTGAATATAAATAAAATCTCAAACGTATAACATGACAAACAAACAGCTCAAACTGATTTGATCAGATGAGACTTAAATGTGGCATTGTTGTCTGGGACACAATTAAACAAGACTCGTATATCCACACTTTCGAAGAGTGAGTACTAGGACATATTTGATTCCAATAAAATAAAGTCTACGAATCTAGTTTATTGGGCAAAATGCCTAAAACACCTTTACTTAGTAAAAATGTAAGTGCCACCGATCTGTTAGCCGTAGTTCATAGTGAAGCAAGTGGGCCAATGTCTAGCTAGGCTAGAGGTGGATATGAATATTACGTGACCTTCACGGATGTGGCATCGCGTTATGGTTATGTTTTTTTTTTAGAACACAAATCGGAAACTTTTAAAGTTTCGACACGAAAAGACAAACAGATCGGCTAAAGTATTAAACCGTCACGGTTAGACCGTAATGGAAAATACTTAAGCAATAAGTTTCTAATATACTTGAAAGAGTAAAGTATTCTTTCAAATGAGGACTCCTCCCGGAACACGTCAGTTAGACGGTGTGTCTGAAATGAGTAACCGAATTTTGTTGGACATGATAAGGTTAATCATGAGTCGCTCTGAGCTACCATTTCCTTCAACGGATAAGAATTAACAATGCAGAGCTTATTTAGAATAAGGTTCCATAAAATCTGTTTGACAGATATCATATTAGATATGAACAGGAAAGAAACCAGGTTTCACATTCCTGAAAATTTGGGAATGCTGGGCATATGTTTGGATGATACCAAACTAAAACCCAAATTGGATAAGTGCCAATTGCAGGTTATCCTAGGGATACTAATATACAACTCACATGAGAACAATTTGATTGTTGCTCACCATGCGGTTTTCCTAAGAGGAATACCGATATGCAGTGGTAAGTGGGAGGATAGTATAACTCGATGAAAATCGCAGTGATACTGTACCAGGCACCGAATCCTTAATGGAACATATATAGTTCATCAAGGATGAAACTATACCAGTAATCTTCGAATACACAAGAACCGCGTATGTCGGAGAGAGTCAGAAAATAACCTGGGGTATGGGTTTCTGATCTCACCCCATAAAGATGTCTGTCTTATTGAGGAATACCAACTGATTACGTATGAGGAAGTGATACAATGTATCGACTCCCTATTATGGCAAAGTGCCATGAATCCGAAATGGATTCCATGTAAATCAACAAGTTTGGATACTAGTTGATGTACCGCAAGGCATTGTGCCTACTGGTACTATAAGTATTCAAGGAAGACATACATGGATGGCAACATACCAACGTATAAAGCTAGGCTTTTAGCGGAAATGTATCGTTATCAACATTATGTTGATTATGACGAAACCTTTTAACTATTGCCACAGTAAATCCATTTGGATAATGCTTGCTAAAGCTGCGTGTTTCATTTATGAAATATGATAGCTTTACGGGAAAATCGCTTTCCTGAAAAGGAAACCTTTCGGAGGATGTTTACAACATCCTGTCGGTTTTTTCATACCATAACAAGCAAACAAGGTTTGCAGGTTATTCGATCCATGTTTAGATTGAAGTAAGCATTAGTTTCTTGGAATTATCGTTTTGATGTAATCATAATAGTTTATGATTTAATTCAAAACGAATGATTCTTGTGTATATAAGAGGGTTAGTGGGAGCGCACTGACAATAATGTCCTATAAAATAATGATAATATGTCATTTCTTGGAAATGATATTACCAATAACTTATCGGCGAAAGCTTGGCTTTCATAAATACTCTCCGAGAATCATACATTGAAAAATGTACGTGACTGGTGTCTCATACGCTTTGAGCATATGGATTCACAAACAGGCCAATCCAAGTGATAGTCACTGGATTGATGTTAAGAACATCCGTTGGTATCTTAAAGATCTAAGGATGATGTCTAAACTATGGAGAATGAGACTTGAAGTGACTGGGATCACTGTAGCAAGTTTCCTAATCGATAAAATGACTATAAGTCGCAAACGATACTATACAGTTTGAATAACAGTACAGTGAGCTGGAAATCTTCCAAGCAAGATACTGTTACCGAATAAACAAAAAAGGCGGGTTATTGCTGCCTGAGGCAGCAATAGAAGCCTTCTGGGTCGATAATAAATCTAATTAGATTAGATATAGTTATGTTAGCAGCTGAGCTAGGCGTCAGCATAGGCTAAAGAATTAATGGTCTCATCAATGATCCAGATATATACTTCGTGTTGGACAAAATGACCCATAGCGTCACTATTTGCACAGATCATTGTGTTGTTGTAGCAAATTAACTATGTGACAAGGAAATTGCACTCTCATCATTTGTGATTAGATCACCATAGATATATAAATGAAGAGAGGTCCCTATGATTAATTCCTGGATTGAGAATGATATGAGACAGTATCAATCCCCGAAGGTTAATCATTAAATATCCCTAGCCGGAGTATTATCGAGACTGGACATCGATAATGGGGAATAGGCTAGTATTGCACTTGTGTTCGTTGTGAGGGCACAACGACATAGTTCTCATATATATAAGTATCGGATACTTAAGCAAGTGCGATAGGAGGTCGTGTTTCACCGATAGTACGGGAAACAGCTTCGCTCTGGATAGACCCCTCGGAATCCCATTGGTATTATGACTATGTGTCTATGGGAGGCCGAAATCAAGGTAGGTGTGTATAGTCTTAACCTGAGACTTACATCGCTAATACTTACGATAATCGATAGACTTTGGTCTTGGTGGTACAGGGCTTTAACCGGTTCTGCGTACACCACTTCTGGGTTTATCAGAGAGTCGTAGTGTATTGGGTGTGATGTCGAGACGGAAGTATCACTTCAGTCATAGTGGAGATGATGTCACGCAGGATACGGTACTAGTGCTCTTGAGTGATGCGCATCCAATCAGGATATTGTGACCAGGTCATGAATATCCGATTATAGAGACTATGTTACCAGACATCCGATATGTGTTTCGGACGGGGCAGACACTTATCCAGCCCCAGCCCTAGCACGTGACTATCCGATACTGGACCGATATGCACAATACAATGGTATACTACGCTTGATACAGATCTTAATATTCTTAATGGATATGTCCGGAGAATTGGGTAGACTTGTGCTTTGCTAGGAGTCGACCTTGTCTCGTAAATCGGTAGAACGTAGTACTTGGTACGTACGTGATTCGGATACACCGACGACCGTATTTACTGCCAACGTATCCGGGGATCTCATGGGTCGCTTCCCGATAATCCACCGATGACGCATAATTCGCACTCTTAAATAATCTGGGATTATATAGAAGAAAGAGAAAATTAATCTAGGATTAATTACGGAGATATTTTATCTAGGATAAAATATCGTCTAGAGAGAGATAATGATTAATTTGGAATTAATCGATAAATTAATATATTCGATATATTAAACGAAATTAGATTTCGACGCGGAATTAAAATTAGATTTTAATTCGGGCGAACGAATTAATTTAGAATTAATTCATTAGCGACGTGAATAGTGAATTCGCTAGGCGTAATCATTTAATTACGACGCGACGGAAAAATCATTAATTTGGAATTAGTGAACCCGAGCCCGAGTGTGATTGCGAGCACATTCGTATTTCGAATTCGAGTGCGGCGACGCAAGCCACATCAAGCGTCAAATCATTAGTCGCATCAAGCGTCAAATCACTTGTCACTTTGAGTGATGTGACTTGACAACATGTCACTTTATTAAAGTGACTTGATGTGAAAGTGATGGACTTGACATAAAGTGAAAAGCATTTTGGAGAAAACTTTATGGATTTGGCTCCATTATTCATTTGATTTATTTGATAAAGTTAAATGAAAATTGATTATCTATTTTTGGAAATATATATAATCAATTTTTTGCTTTACATTTTATTAAGTTAACAACACATTTTCTCTCTCATTCTCTCCTTCACTTTCACGCCCAAAATGGGGCAAAACTTACTGGTTTTTCATCAAGAAAACGTGAGCAAAGGGAAGCCAAGAGTTGGGTTTTTGTGGCAAAACCGCAAGTGCTAGCACACTACGAGACTTGCGAAGGTGGTAGGGAGGTTCACCCATGAGCGGGATCCGTCAGACGAGGCTTGGAGCTCCGTTTCTCAGCTCAAAATCTATTTTGGAGGGCAGTGAACTGCTGCAGTGGGCGTGAATGGCAGTGCACTTTGTGGCTTCATTCGTCTCCAAATCGACTCAACCGATCGATGTGAGTATTCCGCTACCTCCGTTGATGTGTTCACACATTGTTTTCATGTCTTGTTTGATCTTGGGACCTAGATAATTACCAACAATGGCATCAAGAGCCTAGGTTCAAGCATGAAAAATGTAGGGCTTAAAATTTGGTTAAATGTTTGTTGAGCATGATTTGAATAAATTGATTGTTTAAGTATGCTTATAACATGTTTAATTTCATTTTGGTTGGACCAATTTGTTGAAAAATGATTTGGAATTATTTTCCCAAATTGATTACCTTGGCCGAATGTATTAGCTATTTTGGTTCTTGGAAATTTTTTTTTTTTGATTCATTAGATGAATTGGAATCATAATGTTTGATGTTAATTTGAGGTCAATTGGATTGTACTTTGAATTGGACAAAAACCCCAAATCTTATGTTGGCCGAATGTAACTATGCCCTAATGTCTTGGTATTTTTGATTTTATGACATTGGATGTGTATGAAATCATTTAGGATGTTGATTTAATGTCGATTGTGGGTTCGATAGGATTGAAACCAAATCGGACACAAAATCCATCCTTTGGCCGAGAGCTTAAAGCATGTAATGGGTTTGATTTTTTCATTTATGTGTTGGACATATGATAATGATAATGAGCATGATTAATTGGACTAATATGGTGTTTTAGAAATATTGATTTAGTTGATTAATCATGTAATACACTTTAGTTTAATTGAATATGAAATTGGATTTTGTATATTTAATTAATTGGGCCTAATTTTGGAAATTGGACTTTAATGTTGTAATTGGGCTTATTGGGCTTGATTTTATCAAGTTGGGTTTAGGCCAAATGGATTGGATCCAATTGGGCCCAAACCACTTCCGTTAAGCCCAAATGCGACTTAATGAACCTTTAAAGTTTAATTGGGCCTAATGGGCCAAGATTGATTTATGGGCTTATGGGGTAAATCCCGGATTGGACTTTGGTTATCGGTTTGACCCGAGTTGACCAAAAGTCCACGCCTTAAGAAATCAATTAAAAGCCCATTGGACTTTAATTGAATTGACGTTGGACGTTAATCGGTCTTTGAGACGCGTTACGATTAAATTTGGAATTTAAATCGTAAAAGGTTTATTAAATAAAAGTGTAATATTTAATTTGGAATTGAATAGTGAATTAGTATTAAATACATGTTAATTTGATTTAATGATGTAGTTTAATTTAATTCATGAATTCGTACTTTGAGTACTTATTCGCAAAAACGAGTTTGACTCGAACAAAATCAAATCGTTGTTTGAACATTGGATGATCACTAATTATCAGATTAATTAATTTGATTAGATTGATTGATAGCATGCTTGTTGTGTGAATACGTGGTTGATGAATGAATAATGTATATCGGATGGATATTAGTCGGGTGGGGGCAATTTTAGAATTGTTGTAATAAATTCGATTTATTAAATTGGACCTGCGTGTCCAGCCTTATCACCTTCATTCTCTTTGTATTCTCTTCTCACCTATTCCCCTCCATGTAAATGAGGTTTTTTAGAAGTGTAGTGTAACGGGTAGAAGTAATACAAGTGCTAGCTTGAGTGAGAAAGGGAGAGATTTGATCTAGGATCAATGTGTTAAGTATCCATCCGCATATCATTATTATTTATTTTCATACTCGCTTTATTATGTATTTAGAATGCATGTTTAAGGGTGTATGATGATGAGACCTTAACAAAGATAATTAAATTGGTAGCCAATTTGCACGCGAAAAACCCTCGTTAAATATCAAGCGTTTATTTTCCTTCCATTGAGTGATTCTTGCTCAAGATCCGAGATTGGCAGGGGTTGTTGGCCAAAGTCAAGCCCTTGTCCGTCGAAGATGTGTTTTAATCACGAGGCTTTGTTCCATATCGGTGTCGTGTCCAAGTTGTGGTTTGTTGGCCAAAGTCAAGACCACTTCTTGTCCATTGACATTGATTACGAAGCTTCCATGTCAATGGGTCCGCGCTTGACTGGGATCACTAGGTTTGTTGTGCCAAAGCCAAGGCCTAGTTGATTCAGAGGAAAAAGGTTAGGGTATATTCGATATATAGGCATATATTAGATATATGTTTGGGACTTGGATGTCCACCTACTGGATCTAGGAGTTGGATGGGATCCAATTGATCTTCGAGATCTACCTAGTTAATTATCATACAATTTGTTGGCCAAAGTCAAGATTGTGTGATATTTAACGGGATCCTAGCCCACTAGGAAACACGGTTTCCCGAGTACTCGACAGAGGGTTAGAGGCTCGACGAAAAATAGTGGGAGGCAAGTATTGAATTTGCAACATTCGTTCGAATACTCGCTAAACGCGCTCATCTATATTTTACTCGTCATATTAATCAAAAGTATTAGTTGGACTAATATTTTATGTTGTTTTAAATATATATAGTTGGACTATATACAAACTCATTCGATATATAGTTGATTTTATAATTGGATTACAGTAATCAATATAATTGAATTAAAATTATAGTTGATTAATAATTGGATTATTGTAATCATTATAATGAATAATACCTTATAAATTGATTAAATAGTTGGACTATTGAAATCAAGAAAGAATTGAAAAGTTGAATATTTAAAATATATAATCCTTGGATTAAATGTTTTAAATGATTTAATTTTCATTGGGAATTAATAATAGGTTACTTTATTTGATAAAATAACTTATTATACCTAAGCCCAAAATTAAGCAAATAAGTAAAGCATAAATCTTTGGAAGATTTATGTGATGATGACTTTAGTGCTTAATTTAATATACTTGTCAATAAATCTATCTTTAGATTTAAAAGGTATTAAAATTGCAATTTATAATTCTTAGAGAATTGATTTGACTATTCTAGTGGAGATAAAGTCAAAGTTTGCAATTGGGCATGTTGCACAAGGTGCACATCATTTCGATATTCTAAAACCCAAGGCTTGGCCAAAGTTTGTGAAATATTGAAAAGATAATTGACATATCCCAAAGTGACTAACATTTGGATATGGCAGACACGAAGGAATTAAAGAAAGGGCGAGGCTCTGACTTTAAAATATTTGTCAAAGTTATGTTCACTACTAGTATTGAAATTGGATTTTAAATACTTAGTGTGGTACATAAAATATATGTATTGATGTTCAGAATCCGCTATGAGCAGATACTGACTTCAAGCCGAGATTTCTCTGCGAATCGGAAACGGGACGAAAGTCGCTGTTTCGACCGTAGATACCTAAGTTTAGGAACTACCCTTTGGGTATGTACTTAAATTAGGAACTGTTATAATGTAACTAGTTTGACTAGAGACATTATCTCTATATCAGTGTTTAATCCGTAGCGGATAAACCTTTATATTCTAGAACACTAAAGTGTTTTATTATATAAAGATGATACTGAGATAAACACATTAGATGTGAATAACAGAATTTATATTTTGAATATAATAAAATCTCAAACATATAAAAATGACAAATAAATAGCTCAAATTGATTTGATCAATAGAGACTTATTTGTGGCATTGTTGTCTAGGACACAATTAAACGAGACTCGTATATCCACACTTTTGAAGAGTGGGTACTAGGACTGATTTGACTATTCAAATAAGGTCTGCGAATCTAGTTTATTAGGTAAAGTACCTAAAATACTATTTACTTGGTAATAGTATAAGGGCCACCGATCTGTTAGCCCTATTCATGGTGAAGTTAGTGGGCCCATATCTAGCTAGGCTAGATGTGAACATGAATATTTGTGACCTTAACGGATGTGGCATCACGTTATGGTTATGTGTTTCTTTTGAAGAACACAAATCGGAAACTTTAAAGTTTCGACACGAAGTAAATAAACAGATCGGGTATAGTATTATTCCGCCACGGTAAGACCGTAATGGAAAATACTTAAGCAGTAAGTTTCATACGTACATGAAAGAGTACGGTATTCTTTCAAATGAGGACTCCTCCCGAGACACGTCAGTTAGACGGTGTGTCCGAACTAAAACAGAATTTTGTTGGACATGATAAGGTTTATCACGAGTCGCTCTGAGCTACTTGTTTCCTTCAATAGGATATGTATTAACAGTGCAAATATTATTTAGAATAAGGTTCCATATAAATCTGTTTGACAGATGTCATGTAGGATATGAACAGGGAAGAAACGAGGTTTCTCATTCCTGATAATTTGGGTATGCCAGGCATAACGTTTGGATGATACCAAACTAAGGACCCAAATTGGATAAGTGCCAATATAGGTTATCCTAAGGGAAACCTTAAGTATAGTACTTATAAATCTCACATGAGAACAATGTGATTGTTGCTCACCATGCGGTTTTTCCTGAGAGGAATACCGATATGCAGTGGTCAGTGGGAGGATAGTGATACTCGATGAAAATCGGAGTAATACTGTTCTAGGCACGAAGTCCTTAATGGAACACCAATAGTTCATCTATGATGAATCTATACCATTAATCTTCAAATACACAAGAAACTAGTAGATCGGATAGAGTCAGAAAACAACCTAGGGTATGGGTTTCTAATCTAACCTCATAAAGATGTCAATCTTATGAAGGTATATCCACCGACTACGTTTTGAGGAAGTGATACGAGGTATCGACTCCCTATTATGGCAAAATGCCATGAGTCCGAAATGGATTCCATGTAAAACAACTATTTTGGATACTAGTTGTTGTACCACAAGGCATTGTGCCTATTGGTACATTAAACGCCTTCAAGAAAGACATACATGGATGGAAACATACCAACGTACAAAGCTAGGCTTATGACGGAAAGGTATCGTTATCAACATTGTGTTAATAACGGTTCATCCTTTTACCTGTTGCCATGGTAAATCCATTTTGAAGATGCTTGTTGATAACTGCGTATTTCATTTATGAAATGTGTCAGTTACAGATCAAAATCACTTTCCTGAAAAGGAAACCTCTTGGAAGATTCTTACAACATCCTGACGATTTTGTATATTCGACAAACAAGGTTTGCGGGTTATTCGATCAATGTTTGGATTAAAGCAAGCATAAGGTTCTTGGAACTGACGTTTTGATGTAATCATAATGGTTTATGATTTAATTCAAAACGAAATATTCTTGTGTATATAAGGAGGTTAGTGGGAGCGCACTGACAATTAAATTCCCATATAGCAATTGATGAAAGCTTGGCTTTCAATAGAAATTCTCCGTAGAATTTGGGGAGTAACAACCTTTATTCGAGGAATAAAGATCTACTGGGATAGATTTGGAGTTGTTAACACTCTCTGGGAAATTGTACATTTAAAATGTACTTGTATTGGTGTCTCATACGCTTCGAGCATATGGAGTCACGATCAGGTCAATCCAAGTGATAGTCACTGGATTGAAGTTAAGAACATCTGTTAGTATCTCAGAGAACTAAAGATGCTATCTTAAACTATGGAGAAGGAGAACTTGAAGTGACTGGGATCACTGCTGCAAGTTTCCAAACGATTAAATAATACGGTACTATTAAGTTTGAACACTGGGACAGTGAGCTGGAAATATTCCGAGCAAGATAACTTTTTCCGAATAAACAACAAATGCGGATTATTGTTGCAGCTGACTGAGGCAGCAAAGAAGCCATTTGGATCGAAAATAAATCTAATTAGATTAGATATAGTTCTGTTAGCAGCTGAGCTAGGCGTCAGCACAGGCTAAGGAATTAAAGGTCTCATCGACGATCCAGATATATACTTCTATATCATCTGATTCATTCGGATCATACATCGTGGCGATGTGATGATCGTATAAATCACGTCAAACGATAATCAAACAAATTCGCTGACGAAAACCTTTCCTCAGCAATTTGAGCGAACCGTACATAGTTCGGGTGTGGGACACTTGAGTGACTGGCTATATGCCAAGTGGGAGATTGTTGGACAAAATGACCCATAGCGTCACTATTTGCACAGATCATTGTGTTGTTGTAGGAAATTAACTATGTGACAAGGAAATTGCACTCTCATCATTTGTGATTAGACCACCATAGATATATAAATGAAGAGAGGTCCCTATGATTAATTCCTGGATTGAGAATGATATGAGACAGTATCAATCCCCGAAGGTTTAATCATTAAATATCCCTAGCCGGAGTATTATCGAGACTGGACATCGAATATGCGGAATAGGCTAGTATTGTACTTGTGTGCGTTGTGAGGGCACAACGCATAGTTCTCATATATATAAGTATCGGATACTTATGCAAGTGCGATAGGAGGTCGTGTTTCACCGAGTACGGGAAACAGCTTCGCTCTGGATAGACCCCTCGGAATCCCATTGGTATTATGACTATGTGTCTATGGGAGGCCGAAATCAAGGTAGGTGTGTATAGTCTTAACCTGAGACTTACATCGCTAATACTTACGATAATCGATAGACTTTGGTCTTGGTGGTACAGGGCTTTAACCGGTTCTGCGTACACCACTTCTGGGTTTATCAGAGAGTCGTAGTGTATTGGGTGTGATGTCGAGACAGAAGTATCACTTCAGTCATAGTGGAGATGATGTCACGCAGGATACGGTACTAGTGCTCTTGAGTGATGCGCATCCAATCGGGATATTGTGACCAGGTCATGAATATCCGATTATAGAGACTATGTTACCAGACATCCGATATGTGTTTCGGACGGGGCAGACACTTATCCAGCCCCAGCCCTAGCACGTGACTATCCGATACTGGACCGATATGCACAATACAATGGTATACTACGCTTGATACAGATCTTAATATTCTTAATGGATATGTCCGGAGAATTGGGTAGACTTGGTGCTTTGCTAGGAGTCGACCTTGTCTCGTAAATCGGTAGAACGTAGTACTTGGTACGTACGTGATTCAGATACATCGACGACCGTATGTACTGCCAACGTATCCGGGGATCTCATGGGTCGCTTCCCGATAATCCACCGATGACGCATAACTCGCACTCTTAAATAATCTGGGATTATATAGAAGAAAGAGAAAATTAATCTAGGATTAATTACAGAGATATTTTATCTAGGATAAAATATCGTCTAGAGAGAGATAATGATTAATTTGGAATTAATCGATTAAATTAATATATTCGATATATTAAACGAAATTAGATTTCGACGCGGAATTAAAATTAGATTTTAATTCGGGCGAACGAATTAATTTAGAATTAATTCGTTAGCGACGTGAATAGTGAATTCGCTAGGCGTAATCATTTAATTACGACGCGACGGAAAAATCGTTGATTTGGAATTAGCGAACCCGAGCCCGAGTGTGATTGCGAGCGCATTCGTATTTCGAATTCGAGTGCGGCGACGCAAGTCACATCAAGCGTCAAATCATTAGTCGCATCAAGCGTCAAATCACTTGTCACTTTGAGTGATGTGACTTGACAACATGTCACTTTATTAAAGTGACTTGATGTGAATAGTGATGGACTTGACATAAAGTGTAAAAGCATTTTGGAGGGAAAACTTTATGGATTTGGCTCCAATATTCATTTGATTTATTTGATAAAGTTAAATGAAAATTGATTATCTATTTTTGGAAAATATATATAATCAATTTTTGCTACATTTTATTAAGTTAACAACACATTTTCTCTCTCATTCTCTCCTTCACTTTCACGCCCAAAATGGGGCAAAACTTACATAAGGTACGAATTCAGGAATTATATCGAACTACCCGTTAAATCCAATTTAAGTCGTGTTCAATACTAATTCAATTTATTTAATTCCAAATTAAATATTTACACTTTTAATGTGCTTTAAAGACTTAGATTCTAAATCTAATCTAATTGGGTCTCCAAGCCCAACTAACATCCAATGTTTGTTTAATTAAAATCCGATGGGCTTTCAATTGATTTATTAAGGCTTGGGTTTTGGTCAATTGGGTCAAACCCAATTACCAAGCCCAAATAAGGAATCACCCTTAAGTGCCATAAAATCAATTTCAAGCCCATAAGGCCCAATTAAACATTAAAGCCCATTTTACTATATTTGGACTTAATGGAGTGATTTAAGCCCAAATTGGATCAAATCCTTTTGGCTCAAATCTACTGGCCCAACCAAGCCCATTATGCCCAAATATAATAATACAAGCCCAATTATACAATTAAGCCCATTAATTAAATTTTAATATTCCAAATTTTAAAATTCAATTAATTAAAGTGTAAATCCATGATTAATTCATTAAACCAAATATTTCAAAAAACATCAATTTAATTTATTAATCATCACTTGTTCAAAACACATGTCCAACATTTATTTGAACCAAAAAATCAAGTCCTTTAACATGCCTTATTGCATTCGGCCAAGAGGGATTTTTGTTCGATTTGTTTTTCAATCCAATTGAATCACTAATCTAAATCCCGTATACGTTTTTAAGTCATCTAATGAACTTATAAACAGAAAAATATAATCCATTAAAGGACCTCCATTTTCGCTCAAAGAAACAATTTTGGGGAAAAATCATCCAATGCATTTTTCTCAAAATTGATCATGCATTACATCATATATCATACATATAATCATGCTTAAGTCATCTAATGAACTTGTGCATGAAAAATCCAATCCATTGGAAGCACCTCCATATTCGGCCAAGACAACCATTTTGGGGAAAAATCATCCAATGCATTTTTCTCAAAATTGATCATGTATTATATCATATATCATACATATTAGCATACTCAATCATCTAATGAACTTGTGCATGCAAAAAATACAACCCAGTGGAAGTACCTCACATTCGGCCAAAGCAACCATTTTGGGGAAAAATCATCCAATGCATTTTTCTTAAAATTGATCATGTAATATATCATATAATATACATATAAGCATACTTTAGCAACAAATTTCACAAGAACATGCTTCAATCAATTTTCCCAAAATTAATGTATTTCATGCTTAAACATGGCTCTGATACCATTGTTGGTTTCTATAATTAGTCCCAAAGAAAGTATAAGCAATGAAACACACAAATATACATGCAAAGCTTGAAGCATGGCGGAATCATACTTACAAAGCTTTTGACGAAATTGATGAAGAAAAATCCTTGAGTCTTCAAGGTGGAGGTTTCGGCCAAGATGAAGAGGAGAGAGAGAAGCTTCAAGTCTTCAAGTGTTCCAAGCTCCAAGGTTGTTTCCCTATCACCTCTTTTGATCCTTCAATGTGCTAGCAAAATGGAGAAATGAAAAACAATTTCTCTGCCATGGAAGAAGCTCACGGCGTGAGCAAGAAGAAGGAGAGGAAGTGTGTGCCTTTTCAATTTTCTTTTCTCTTTTATTTTGTTTCAAAAACCGTGAGAAAGGAAAAAGAAAGCAATGATGATATCTCATTTACCAAAATGAATTTTGATTAAAAAACCCTTCAAAAACCGTGAAAGGTTTTTCCCTCCAAAAAATTCATTAAATGGCATCACTTACTTGCATTGAGAATAGAGACAATGTATCATCCCAAAAAGGTGTCTAGATACATCTATCAACTAGTCGTGTCAAGTAATGAGACTTCGCGATGTGATTCGCGGGTCCCACTCGTTTCAAAATACGAATGTGTCCGCAAACATTTTCGGGCTCGGTTTCGCTAATTCCGAATTAACGAATTTCCGTTGCGACGTGAATTAAATAATTACGCCTAGAGAAATTACAATTCACATCGCTAACGAATTAATTCTAAATTAATTCGTTTGCCCGAATTAAAATCCGATTTTAATTCCGCGTCGAAATCTAATTTCGTTTAATATATCGAATATATTATTTTATCGATTAATTCCAAATTAATCGTTCTCTCTCCTAATAGGGCATTTTATCCAAGATAAAGTTTCTCCGTAATTAATCCAAGATTAATAAAGTTCGAATCAAACATCATAGGTGAATCTTCAGGAAGCGACCCAAGAGATCTCCGGATATGTTGGCAGTAAATATGGTTGTCGGATAATCCGAACACGTACGTACTTCGTACTACGTTTTTACCGATTTACAAGACAAGGTTGGCTTCTAGCAAAGCGCCATGCCTACCCAATTCTCCAGGAATATTCTTACTGGAATATTATATCTGTATCAAGCGTAGTATACCGTAGTATCGCGTACATCGATCCAGTATCGGACGATCACATGTTAGGCCTGGGGCTGGAAATGTGTCTGCCCCGTACGAAACATATATCGGACATCAAACAACTAGTCTCTTTAAATCGGACAATCCTGACCTGGTCATATTGTCCCGACGGTTGCAACCTTTTATAGAGAACTAGTTCTGTATCCTGCGTGATCATCATCTCCATATGTCTGAAGTGATACTTCCATCTTGACATCACATCCAGTACACTACGATTCTCGATAAACCCAGAAGAGGCGTACACAGAACCGGTTAAAGCCGAACCACCAGAACCAAAGTTTACCGATTGTCGCAAGTACTAGCGATGCAAGTCTCAGGTTAAGACCATATACACCTACCCTGATGCGGCCTCCCATAGACACGCAGACATACTACCAATGGGATTCCGTGGGGTCTGTCCAGAGCGAAGCTGTTTTCCGTACCATCGGTAAAACACAAACCTCCTATCGCACTTGCATAAGTATCCAATACTTAAATATATGAGAACTATGCGTTGTGCCATCACAACTCGCACGAGTGCAATACTAGTCTATTCCGCATTATCGATGTCCGATCTCGATAATACTCCGACTAGGGATATTTAATGATTAAACCCTTTTATATTGATACTGTCTCATATCATCTCAATACGAAACTAATCATATGGACTTTTTGCCATTAATATATTAAAGTAAATAATTTTACAAAATGGCAAAAGGCAATTTCATGATCACATAGTTAATTTCGTACAATAATACAATATCATTTACAAAACAGTGACGCTATGGGTCATAATGTCTAACAGGAATCCCATTGGTATTATGACTATGTGTCTATGGGAGGCCGAAATCAGGGTAGGTGTATTTGGTCTTAACCTGAGACTTGCACCGCTAATGCTTACGACAATCAATATACTTTAGTTGAGGTCGTCTAGGACTCTAACCGGTTCTGTGTACGCCAATGCTGGGTATATTGAGAATCGTAGAGTATTGGGTGTGATGTCAAGACGGAAGTATCACTCCAGTCATAGTGGAGATGATGTCACGCAGGATACGGTATTAGTGCTCTTAAGTGTTGCGCAACCATCGGGATATTATGACTAGGTCATGCATATCCGATTATAGAGACTAGTTACCAGACATCAGACATGTGCTTCGGACGGGGCAGACACTTATCCATCCCCAGCCCTAGCACGTGACTATCCGATACTGGGCCGATATACACAATACTACTGTATATTACGCCTGATACAGATCTATATATTCCTGTAAGAATATTTCCGGAGAATTGGGTAGGCATGGCGCTTTTCTAGAAGCCAACCTTGTCTTGTGAATCGGTAAAACATAGTACTAGGTACTTACGTGTTCGGATAGTCCGACGACCCGATTTACTGCCAACATATCCGGGGATCTCATGGGTCGCTTCCCAATGATACACCGATGACGTATGACTCGCACATTTATTAATCTGGGATTAATTTGATGAGAGAGAAAATTAATCTTGGATTAATTACGGAGATATTTTATCTAGGATAAAATATCGTATGAAGAGAGAAAACGATTAATTCGGAATTAATCAATTAAATTAATATATTCGATATATTAATCGAAATTAGATTTCGACGCAGAATTGAAATTGGATTTTAATTTGGGCGAACGAATTAATTTAGAATTAATTCGTTAGCGACGTGAATAGTGAATTCGCTAGGCGTAATCATTTAATTACGACGCGACGGAAAATTCGCTAATTGAGAATTAGTGAACCCGAGCCCGAGTGTGATTGCGAGCGCATTCGTATTTCGAATTCGAGTGCGGCAATGCAAGTCACATCAAGCGTCAAATCATTCGTCACATCAAGCGTCAAATCAAATGTCACTTTGAGTGATGTGATTGATTGATGTGATTGAAAGACAGACATCACTTTAATAAAGTGAAAATGAATAGTGATGTGTTTTGGTGAAATAGTGCCTAGTTGGTGGAAAGTATTTACCATTTATTTAATTAATTATTTGGTGAATATTTTATGTATTTTTATGGTAAAATATATAACCATTTTTGGAAAAGGTTTTGACCAACTAATTCACATTTCTTCTCTCTCCACACTCTCTCACATTCACGCCCAAATGGGCAGTGAATAACTCACTGGTTTCTTCATTTTTCCGTGAGAAGGGAAGCATTTGTGCCTTGATTTTGTGGCAAAATCAAGCGGAGCTAGCACTCCGAGAGACTTGCGAAGGTGTTAGGGAAACTCACCCACGAGCCGGGAATCGTTCGACGCAAATTCGAGGCTCAAATCTCAGCTCAAAACCGAAAACAGTGGACTGAAATTCTGCTGCAGTGAGCGCCTAATCCAGTGAGCAATCTGGAGTTTTGTTCGTCGTTTCGTCGCACAACCGATCGATGTGAGTATTCCGCAACTCCTTTTATGTATTCACACATGTATTTCACGTCTTGTTTGATCTTGGGACCTAGAATATACCTAACAGAAAAAACAAGAAGCAAAATACGATTCCTTAGCAGCTATGGTTCAAAATCAAGTATCTTTGAATCAAAGCCATTCAGCTTCTATTAAAGCATTGGAGAATCAAATGGGACAACTGACCAATGCTCAGAGTTAAAGACCTCTAGGAAATCTTCCCAGCAATATAGAACCAAATCCAAGGAACCGAGGGAAGGAGCAATGTCAAGCCATTACCTTGAAAAACGGTACTGAAATCAACAAAGATGTTGGAATCAAGGCATCTATTGAAGAGTTTCAAAAGAAAGCAGCGAAGCAGTTCCACAGATGGAGGAAAAAGAAGCAAAGGAAAAAGATTAAGAAAGAATCACTCCACCTCCACTTTTTCCCCATCGACTCCATAAAAGCAAATTGGACAAGCAGTTTGCTCGATTCTTGGAGGTGTTCAAAAAGCTGCATATCAACATCCCATTTGCAGAAGCGTTGGAAGAAATGCCCTGCTATGTCAAATTCATGAAAGACATTCTTTCACGAAAATGAAGATTGGGAGATTACGAGACAGTAGCATTGACAGAAGAATGCAGCACCATCATTCAGAGGAAACTTCCCCTAAAGTTGAAAGATCCTGGCAGTTTCACTGTCCCATGCACCATTGGAGAACATTATATCGGTAAGGCTTTATGTGATTTAGGTGCCAGTGTTAATTTAATGCCTTTTTCGATTTACAGGAAACTACAAATTGGAGAAGCAATGCCCACCTCAGTCTCTCTGCAACTTGCTGATCGAACGCTCGCATTTCCGAGAGGACTAGTTGAAGATGTGATGGTCAAAGTCGACAAACTCATTCTCCCAGCAGATTTCATTATCTTTGACATGGAAGAAGACAAAGATGTACCTATCATTCTTGGGAGACGATTCTTGGCTACAGTTCGAACTGTTATTGATGTACAAAAAAAGAACTAACAATTAGATTGCCATTGCTCTAGAAGATCAGCAGAAAACCACTTTTACATGTTCGTATGGTACTTTTGCTTTCCGCAGGATGCTATTTGGACTATGTAATGCTCCTGTCACATTTCAACGTTGCATGATGGCCATCTTCTCAGACATGCTGGAACAAAGTATGGAGGTTTTCATGGATGATTTCTCTATGTTTGGAGACTCTTTCGACCACTGCTTGTAAAATCTAGAACATGTGTTACAAAGATGCGAAGATACCAACCTGGTACTCAACTGGGAGAAATGTCACTTCATGGTGCACGAAGACATCGTCATTGGACATCAGATCTCACAAAAGGGAATTGAGGTAGACAAAGCAAAGATTGAAACAATTGAAAAACTACCTCCACCAACAACTGTCAAAGGGATTTGGAGTTTTCTCGGACATGCAGGCTTTTACAGGAGATTTATCGAAGACTTCTCAAAGATTGCTAAACCCTTATGCAATCTTCTTGAGAAAGATGTGCCTTTCAACTTTACCAAAGAATGAGAAGAAGCTTTTGAGATCCTAAAATAGAAGCTGGTCTCTGCCCCCATTATTGTAGCACCAGACTAGACCCTTCCATTTGAGGTGATGTGCGATTCTAGTGATTTTGCTGTAGGTGCAGTTTTGGGACAACGCAAAGCAAAGATTTTCCATACCATTTACTACTCCATCAAAACTCTGAATGAATCTCAAATCAACTACACAATCACTGAAAAGGAGTTGCTAGCAGTTGTGTTCGCTTTTGATAAATTCTGCTCCTATCTGCTAGGTCCCAAAGTGGTGGTCTACACAGATCATTCAATAATCAAATACCTGATCGCGAAGAAAGATTCCAAACCTAGATTGATCCATTGGATACTTCTACTGCAATAATTTGACGTGGAGATCCGAGATAGAAAAGGGACAGAAAACCAAGTGGCAGAACACTTGTCGAGGCTCGAGAATGGAGAAACATCTGGCAAATAACTGACAATCAAAGAAACTTTTTCAAATGAATAGTTGTTTGCCATGAAACAGCATGATGTCTCTTGGTATACTGATTGTGTCAACTACATAGTATCGGGAAAATGGCCGTTGGAATAGACAACTCAACAGTGCAAGAAGATCTTCAAAGAAGTCAAACACTATGTCTGGGATGATTCGTACATATTCAACAATGTGCTGATCAATTATTGAGACGTTGTGTTCCAAAAAAGGAGTTCAACAATGTTCTACAACATTGTCATTCATCACCATATGGCGGACACTTCAGTGGAAATAAAACTGCAGCCAAAGTCATTCAGTCAGGTTTGTTCTGGCCCTCTCTTTTAAAGATGCTTATCTATTCCCTCTTCAATGTGACAGGTGCCAGAGAACAGGAAATATTTCAAGGAGAAATGAAGGACCTCTGTAAAATATTCTGGAAGTGGAGATATTTGATGTATGGGGTATTGATTTTATGGGACCCTTTGTTCCATCATTCAGAAACCTGTACATATTGGTTGCAGTAGACTACGTCTCCAAATGGGTTGAAGCATTTGCACTACAATCAAACGATTCAAAAGTGGTGATTAAATTCCTTAAAAAGAATATTTTCACTAGTTACGGAACACCTCGGGCGATTATCAGTGATGGTGGCACATATTTCTGCAAGAAATACTTCGATGCACTCCTATCTAAATACGGAGTTACTCATAAAGTTGCCACTGCCTACCATCCACAATCAAATGGACAGGTTGAAGTTTCAAATAGGGAGATCAAAAGAATCTTGGAGAGAACCATTGGATCAACAAGGAAGGACTGGTCTGAAAAACTTGATGATGCACTATGGGCCTACCAGACAGCTTACAAGACACCAATTGGTATGTCCCCATATCGAATGGTGTTTTGGAAAGCGTGCCATCTTCCAGTTGAGCCTAAACACATGGCATATTGGGCACTGAAGAAGTTAAATCTTGATCTACAAGCTGCAAGAGAGAAAATGCTCCACCAACTCAACGAATTGGAGGAATTTCGCCTACGGGCTTATAAGAATGCCAAACTGTACAAAGAAAATATGAAGAAATGGCATGATAAAAAAATAGTGCACAGGCAACTAGAGCCAGGGCAGCAGGTGTTGCTATACGATTCACGGTTGAAACTCTTCCCTGGAAAGGTGAAATCAAACTGGTCAGGTTCATTTGTGATCACTCAGGTGTTACCATACGGAGCCGTTGAGATATACAACTGATACGCTCGAAAAATGGTCTTTTACTCCTAAGTATAAGAGTGTCGAAGTAATAAATAACCCGGTGAGTCCGGGGTCGATTCACAGAGAAGTGATTTAGCAAAATAGAATAATAAGTAGTGCAGGAACGAAAGTTTGCTTTGTTGAAGTAGTTGGAGGATTTTAGGTTGGAATACAATAATAGAAGTAAATGCTGGAGTTATGGGATCCACTTTTAGTCTTTTAAACATTAAGAAATCTCGCTTTATCATAATTTATAAATTTTCATTTTTACCCACTTAATTTATTACAGGAATTAATTATGCCAATAAAAAGAACCAGCCATAAATGCGGTAGTCATTTCTGTCAATGATTAGTCCGACCAAGGTACTAAGCATGCCAAAAATATAACACCAGCCATAAAGGCGGTATAAAGATAAAACTAGCCATATAGGCGTTAGACAGATAAAACCAGCCATAAAGGTGGTATAAAGATAAAATCAGCCATAAAGGCGGTAGATAGATAAAACCAGCCATAAAGGCGGTATAAAGATAAAACCAGCCATAAAGGCGGTAGACAGATAAAACCGGCCATAAAGGCGGTATAAAGATTGTCAATAATTAATCTAGATTTAAATCAAATTTTAATCATTAGATTTCAATTTATTTATTATAATAAAAACGAGTTTAATCTATGTTCTCATTATAAAAGCTTCACACTTACTCTAGCAGAAAAGAAATTAGCTACTCATTTTGTAATAAAACATATTCGTACTTTTATTGTTGAAAGAAAAAGACATTACAAAAAGATTTAAGTAAATAAACAAACAAGACACTCTCTCTCCAAGAATTACAGAGGAATCAAGAAAGAAAGTATGAAAATTTCTAATGCCGGATGCTCCTTTTTATAGGCAAATTCGCCGCCCAGACCAGCGAATGAATGTTGTGGACACTTGTCAAAGAATGGTGAAGACACATTGGGGACACGTGTCAGAGAATGGTGAAGCCACGTTGGGGACACGTGTCGCGACGTAAAGGTTCCACATGTCATGACGTGCTTGCAGATTTTACGACATGCTTGCCGATTTTACGACGTTCTTGCAGATTTTACGACATGCTTGCCGATTTTACGACGTGCTTACAGATTTTACGACGTGCTTGCAAAATATTTTTTTCACGTCTGATTTGTCCCGTCGAGCTTCCAAACAATATTTTTCTTGACAAAAACATAAAATAACACAGTAAAAGCACTCAAAGCATAACTTTAAAATATTTACACAAATGTGTCAATTTAAGGGGATTAGTGAAACTATAAGTGTAAAATGATTAACTTATAGTCTAATAAATATGCAATTTTTAGTATTCATCACACCCCCAACCAGCTTATTACTAATCCATAGTAATTCAAGCGGAAGAAAAATTCTTATCTAAGTCAACAATTGTTTTCTTTTTTTTTCTGAATGATCAAATAACACCCCCAACCAGCTTATTACTAATCCCTAGTAATTCAAGCGGAAGAAAATTTTTTATCTAAGTCAACAATTGTTTTCTTTTTTTTTCTGAATGATCAAATAAATGACTTCTCCCTGTACTTTTTTTTACCATTCTTCAATATACTCATAAAACAAGGTATTAATCAATATATTGTGCCCACAATATCACAGGTATTTATTGAAAAGAGAGTAATAATTTTGTCCTAAGATTATATTTGAGTTTACACTTTTTTTGGCAGTGAAAGTTTATTTATAAACATATATTCAATCCATGTATCGAACTTTGGGCCAGTGACTCCCAAACCAGTTGGTTTTAGGGCACTAGGTGTTAAGACACCCCTACGGGCTTAATTGCTCGGATCTCAGATAAACAGTGTCTAAAATATATCTTCAATCCATATATCGATCTTTGGGCCAGTGACTCCCAAACCAGTTGGTTTTAGGGCACTAGGTGTTAAGACACCCCTACGGGCTAAATTGCTCGGATCTCAGATAAACAGTGTCTGATTTCCTTAAGCTTTCTTTTTAACCCTTGTAACGAGCTTTGGGCTAGTAATTCCCAGACTAGTTGGTCTTAGGGTACTAAGTGTTAAAACACCCCTTCGAACTTAATTGCTCGGGTTAGAAAGGCTACGAAACGAACTTTATTCAAACTTCTCTTTTTTTTTTTTTTTTTTTTTTTTTTTTTTTTTTTTCAGTTTTGGAAAATAAGAAATTTCACTACTTTTAGGTGTTACCTCCATAAAATTAGAGAACTGAATATTACAAAATTTTCACTTACCACCCATGGTCATATGTTACCATATTGTTGATAATATCAGCTCGACGAGCATATAAAGATCAAATTTAATCAATGTTATGGATAATTCACAAATTTAAATGATTCAAGAAAGAAAGGAATGATAAATAACTTGTTACGAATTATATTGAGATGCATCTCAGGAGTGAAACTCCTTACACAGCCACCTCTGAACAACAATTCCATTTGGTTTAGAAAACAAATTTGTTGTTAGGTTCTGTGTATATATATGGATATATATTTTTACACAAAAAATAACAACACGGTAAAAACTAACATCAATGAAAAAGACATAAACAAGAAAATTATTTATTTCCTAAACTATTATCTCCCCCAACCAAAACGAGACATTGTCCTCAATGTTTAAAGAAAGAAAGAAAGAGTTTAGAAGATATCACTGTTGGAGTTCTACGGTCCCGAGGATCGAATAATAAGCAATGAAACACATGTGAATACATCGAAGAAAGTTACAGAATACTTACATCGATCGGTTGAGCGATGCGTTGGACAACAAAAATCTGGTTTCTGCTCTCCTTATTGCTCATGGAAGTGCACTGGTTTTGGCCTCCAAAACTTTCGGCAATGGTCCTCCATGAAGCTCCAAGCTTCGGTTGAATGATTCCAAGCTCGCGGGTGGGTTTCCCTATCACCTTTGTATGTCTCCGGAAGTGTGCTAGCACCTTAGATTTTGCCACAAAATCACTCTTTTCTTCTTGCCATTCTCGGCAGTGCAGTGAAAGAAACAGAAGAGAGTTTTAGCCCCTTGGGCGTGTGAGAGAGATGAAGTGAGGAAGAGAAAAAGTGTTGTTGGTTGTTGGCATAAAGTGTGTCTAATACACTTTTATGAATTTCAAATTCATTTACCACAAATTTGGCTTTCCAAAAGTCAAACCAATTAAATGCCAACCACTTCCATCAAGTCACATTATTCAATCAATCAAGTGACAACTTGTCACATCACTCAAAGTGACATGTGATTTGACGCTTGATGTGACTAGCGATTTGACGCTTGATTTGACTTCCGTGCCGCACTAGAATTCGAAATGCGAATGCGCTCGCAAACAATCCCGGGCTCGGGTTCGCTAATTCTAAATTAACGAATTTTCCGATGCGACGTAATTAAATGATTATGCCTAGCGAAATCACTATTCACGTCGCTAATGAATTAATTCTAAATTAACTCGTTCGCCCGAATTTAAAATCCAATTTTAATTCCGCGTCGAAATCCAATTTCGTATAATATATCGAATATATTATTTTATCGATTAATTCCAAATTAATCGTTCTCTCTCTTTAAATGATATTTTATCCCAGATAAAATATCTCCCCAATTAATCCCAGATTAATTTTCTCTCTCATCTAATTAATCCCAGATTAATAAAGTGCGAGTCATACGTCATCGGTGAATCTTCGGGAAGCGATGACCGGCGTAAACACACACGTATAACGCAAGCGTACGTATCGTTCAAGTAGTATAAAAAGTATCGATCCCACGAGGACTTAAAACCTTTTTGTTATCAATTTATTGGGCCAAATGATTACCAGTATCTAACAAGTTGTTTGATTGTTTTGAAATGGCGACGATTCTAAATTTAAAGACAAATAACTAAAATTGCTTAAAAGTAGATTTTAAGGAAATTCAATATTAAAAACTATCCAGGGTTGTGATTTATTTCAATATTATTTAAAGATGAAGTAGTTATCTTAAAGTTGGGTAAAATATCAATTTATTAACCTGGAACACTAACTTATGTAAAAGCCTCTTCCGATGGTCAATTACAAATACCTAGTATAATCCAATTGAACCATATTCCTATGTCAACCAAATTACCTAGATTCATTAAGTTCAAGTTCCAATTATGGCTACCCCCGCCTAACAGGTATATTCCTATCCTGTAAGGAAATCTATTAAAAGGGTTATCTATCCTCAAGGAAGATCGTGGGCTATTGAGTCTAAGGTCTTAAACTTAAAATCCCTATGTCTAGTTCATTTTAAGTTTACCTAATCAATTTAATTAATGGCCAGTTAATTAAAGAGCTTTAAGATTAAGACTCAATAAATAAATCTTTAATTTATCCAAACTATAATCTAACCCTTATAAACCAGTTTAATTGAAATTCATCACAACCCTAGTTAACTAATTTAGCTATGACACATAACTAGGGCTAAAAACTTAAAAGACTTAAAATAAAATTGCATAAAGTAAATGTAGTAAAATAACTGCTGAAAGTAAATTAAAATAAAATTGCTAAGGTAAAAAGGAATTACTTCTACTATACACTAATTAGATTTCTCCCATAATATAATATAAATTTTGCAAAACATTTTCATCCAGCCATATAGGCGGTATTTTGATTAGTTTAAAAACAACCAGCCATAAAGGCGGAATCATTTTAAAAGTAACCAGCCATAAAGGCGGAACATCAAAAACAACCAGCCATAAAGGCGGATCTTAAATTATACCAGCCATAAAGGCGGAACATAAAATAAACCAGCCATAAAGGCGGAATTTAAATTAAACCAGCCATAAAGGCGGAATATAAATTTAATTAATCACCGACCAATCTGGCGGTATCCTGATTAATTAAATTTAAAACTTGAATATATTATAAATATGGGAGAATAATCTAAAAAGTAATAGTAAAAGAATTACCTTTTACCTTAACAAAAGGAAGTTACCTCCTCATAATGAGTAGTAAAAACTGTAAAATAAAGAAAGTAAATTATTATTATTACAGAACTTGGTTAAAAATTACAAAAGCTAAATAAAAAGAACTTAGAGAGAGAGAAACTCCCTAATTACATAGGATTTGGGAGAGGAAATGGTACACCAAAAACTGAAATCTCGCGCTCTATTTATAGGCGTCTATAGGGGGTCAGCGTCGCGCCGCCCAAATTGCACTAGCGTCGGGACGCTGGGTACAGTGCGACACGTGTCACGCGCTGGTTGGTCGGCTCAGAATCTTATCCGATGACGTGGCACTGTTCATGACGTCATTGCTTACGTCATGCTGATGATGTGGAAGGCGACGTGGTGACACGTGGGGCGGCGGCCGTCCAAGCAATGAGATCTTGACACGTGGCACGGGCGCATTTTAGCACGGCCGTTGTGATTTTGACACGTGTCCTGGCGCACGTTAGCAAAGATGATGATTGTCGGCATCGTAGGATGATGACACGTGCCAGCGCACGTTAGCAAGTCCTTTGTGATGGTGACACGTGGCACGGCGCACGTTAGCAAAGTCAAACTTTTCAAATTGTTGACCCGTTGACCACGGCGCATTTTAGCATCTCTGGTGCATGCTGGGCGTCGCGGCGCGCAAGGCTCCAGCGTCGCGACTCTAGAAGACGGAATTTTTCCTGTTGACGCATTTTTGACGGTTTTGTCCCAAATTGCCTCCAGTGCTGTCCAAACTTTATTTATCTGCAAAAAATAACAACAAAACATATCAAAACGTTCATAAAACTCGAGAAAAAGAAACATACAAACATTAGGTCAAATGAGTGGGAAATAGTGGTATAAATACCACTCATCAAGCGACCCATGAGATCCCCGGATATGTTGGCAGTAAATTCGGTCGTCGGACTATCCGAACACGTAAGTACCTCGTACTACGTTTGTACAATTTACAAGACAAGGTTGGCTTCTAGCAAAGCGCCATGCCTACCCAATTCTCCAGAAACATGCTTATAGGAATAAGCGATCTATATCAGACGTAGTATACGTAGTATTGCGTATCTCGATCCAGTATCGGATGATCACATGCAAGGCCTGGGGCTGGTACAGTGTATGCCCCATACGAAACATATATCAGATTACAAGCAACTAGTCTCTTTATTATCGGATAATCATGACCAAGTCAATATAACCCCGATGGTTACAACCCTTTAGAGAACCAGTTCTGTATCCCTGCGCGATCATCATCTCCATATGGCTGGAATGATACTTCCGTCTTGACATCACACCCAACACACTACGATTCTCAATATACCCAGCAGAGGCGTACACAGAACCTGTTAAAGCCCTAGACGACCAAAACCAAAGCATATTGATTGTCGCAAGTATTAGCGGTGCAAGTCTCAGGTTAAGACCAAATACACCTACCCTGATTTCGGACTTCCATAGACACATAGTCATACTAAAAATGGAATTTCGAGGGGGTCTATCCAGAGCGAAGCTGTTTCCCATACCATCGGTAAAACACAACCTCCTATTACACTTGCATGAGTATCCTATACCCAAATATATGAGAACTATGCCGTTAAGCCCTCACAACGCGCACAAGTGTCATACTAGTCTTTTACGCATTTATCGATGTCCAATCTCGACAATACTCTGACTAGGGATATTTAATGATTTATCCTTCGTGGACTGATACTGTCTCATATCATTCTCAATCCAGGAATAAATCATAAGGACCTCCTATCATTTATACATCTTGGTGATCTAATCACAAATGATAAGAGAGCAATCTCATTTGTCACGTAGTTAATTTGTACAACAACACCATGATCCGTACAAATAGTGACGCTATGGGTCATAATTGTCCAACAATCTCCCACTTGGCCTATAGCCAGTCACTCGAGTGTCTTACATCCGAACTATGTACGGTTGGCTCAAATTGCTGAGAAAAGACTTTCGTCAGCAGATTTGCATGATTATCGTCTGATGCGATTTATACGATCATCACATCGCCACGATGTATGATCTGAATGAATCAGATGAATATCGAAATATGTATCTGGATCGTTGATGAGACCATTAATTCTTTAGCCTGTGCTGACACCTAGCTCAGCTGCTAACAGAACTATACCTAATCTAATTAGATATATTATCGACCCAAATGGCTTCTATTGCTGCCTCAGCTGCAGCAATAACCAACATTTGTTGTTTATTCGGTAACAGTATCTTGCTTGGAAGATTTCCAGCTCACTGTTCCGTTGTTCAAACTGTATAGTACCGTTTGCGACTTATAGTCATTTTATCGGTTTAGGAAACTTGCAACATTGATCCCAGTCACTTCAAGTTCTCATTCTCCATAGTTTAAGACAACATCCCTAGTTCTCTTAGATGCTAACGGATGTTCTTAACATCAATCCAATGACTATCACTTGGATTGGCCTGATTGTGAATCCATATGCTCAAAGCGTATGAGACACCAGGTCACGTACATTTTTCAATGTATGATTTCTCGGAAAGTTTTAACAACTTTAAATCTATCCCAGTAGATCTTTATTCCTAGAATAAAGGTTGTTTCTCCCAAGAATTCTACGGAGAATTTTCTTGAAAGCTAAGCTTTCGCCGATTGTTATATAGGAATATCATTTCCAAGAAATGACATGTCATCATTTTATAGGACATCCACTGTCAGTGCGCTCCCACTAACCCTCTTATATACACAAGAATCATTTTCGTTTTGAATTAAATCATAAACCATTATGATTACATCAAAACGATAATTCCAAGAACCTAATGCTTGCTTCAATCCAAACATGGATCGAATAACCTGTAAACCTTGTTTGCTAGTTTTAGTACTACAAAACCGACAGGATGTTGTAAACATCCTCCAAAAGGTTTCCTTTTCAGGAAAACAATTTTCCCGTTCAGCTGACATATTTCATAAATGAAACATGCAGCGTTAGCAAGCATTATCCAAATGGATTTACCGTGGCAACAGGTAAAAGGATGAATCGAAATCAACACAATGTTGATAACGATAACTTTCCGCTAAAATCCTAGCTTTATAGGTTGGTATGTTGCCTTCCACGTATGTCTCCCTTGAAGACTTATATTGTACCAATAGGCACAATGCCTTACGGTACAACTAGTGTCCAAACATAGTTGGTATACATGGAATCCATTTCCGAACTTCATGGCACTTTGCCATAATTAGGGAGTCGATACCTTGTATCACTTCCTCATACGTAGTCAGTTGGTAAACCTCAAAAGATTGACATCTTTACGAGGTGAGATCAGAAACCCATACCCCAGGTTATTTTCTGAATCTCTCCGACTTACGCGGTTCTTGTGTATTCGAAGATTATTGGTATATTTTCATCCTTGATGAACTATTTGTGTTCCATTAAGGAATCAATGCCTTGAATAGTATTACTCCGATTTTCATCGAGTTTTACTATCCTTCCACTTACCACTGCATTTAGGTATTCCTCTCAGGAAAACCGCATGGTGAGCAACAATAAAATTGTTCTCTTGTGAATTGTGTAAGTACTATACTTTGGTATCCCTAGGATAACCTATAACTAGGCACTTATCCAATTTGGGTTCTAGTTTGGTATCATCCAAATATATGCCTAGCATACCCAAATCATCAGGAATGAGAAACCTGGTTTCTTTCCTGTTCATATCTAATATGATATCTGTCAAACATATTTTTATGGAACCTTATTCTAAATAAGTTCTGCACTGTTAATGCGTATCCGTTGAAGGAAATGGTAGCTCAGAGCGACTCATGATTAACCTTATCATGTCCAACAAAATTTGGTTTCTCTGGTTCGGACACACCGTCAGGATGACGTGTTCCAAGAGGAGTCCTCTTTGAAAGAATACTATACTCTTTCAAGTATATTAGAAACTTATTGCTTAAGTATTTTCATCATGGTCTAACCGTGATGATTTAATACTTTAGCCGATCTGTTTGTCTATTTCATGTCGAAAACTTTAAAAGTTTCCGATTGGTGTTTCAAAAGAAACACTTAACCATAACGCGATGCCACATCCGTAAAGGTCACGAAATATTTATATCCACCTCTAGCCTAGCTAGACATGGGCCCACTTGCTTCAGTATGAGCCAGGGCTAACAGATCGGTGGCATTTTCACTTTTACCAAGTAAATAGTATTTTAGGCACTTTGCCCAATAAACTAGATTCGTAGACTTTATTTGAATAGAATAAAATATGTCCAAGTATCCACGCTTCGAAAGTGTGGATATACGATTCTTGTTTAATTGTGTCCCAGACAACAATGCCACAATTAAGTTTCTTCTGATCAAATCAGTTTGAGCTATTTGTTTGTCATGTTATATTTTTGAGATTTATTTATATTCAAAATATAAATTCTGTTATTCACATCTAATGTGTTTATCTCAATATCATCTTTATAAAATAAAACACTTTAGTGTTCTAGAATATAAAGGCAAATCTACAGCGGATTAAACACTGAAATAAAGATAATGTTTCTAGTCAAACTAGTTATATTATAACAGTTTCCTATTTTAGGTACATACCCGAAGGGTAGTTCCTAAACTTAGGTATCTACGATTAAAACAGCGACTTTCGTCCCGTTTTCAATTCGCAGATTAATCTCAATTGAAGTCAGTATCCTGCTCATAGCAGATTCTGAACATCAATACATATTTATGTACCACACTAAGTATTTAAAATCTAATTTTAATACTAGTAATGAACATATTTATGACAAACATATTTGAAGTCAGAGCCTTGCCCGTCTTCAATTCCTTCATGTCTGCTTTGTTCAAACGGCAGTCATGCTTCCGCGATCCCGTTTGCCATATTTAGGCAGACATTTTGGGATATGTCCTTTATCTTCCCAGAAGATTATAATGATTTTGCATTTTGCATTTTCACATTCTAGAAGCCTTCGGCCAAGCCTTGGCCTTCTAGAATATCGAAGTAAGGTGCGCCATGCGCTACTTGCCTAATTTCAAAGTTTGACTTTATCTCCTTGAGAATAGGCATTAACTCTCCAAGAGTTTATTATTGCAAATTTTTGGTACTTCTAAAATCTAAGTATAGATTTATGAAGATCCTTCAATTTCTATATCATACTTTAAGAATCTAACCCTTAGTTCTGACAAAGAAATTAAGGAATCTACTTGGCAAGCTTAATGGATTAAGCACTAAAGTTATCATCACATGAATCTTCCAAAGATCATGCTCTACTATTTGCTTAACTCCGAGCTTAGGCCTAATATGTTATTTTATCAAATAAAGTAACTTATTAATTTCCAGGACCATCCTGAAAATTTATTACCAATTTGAAAATTAAACCATTTAAATACATTTTCCCTAGGATTATGTTTTAAATGTCAATCTTTCAATTTTATCTTGATTCTAATAGTTCAACTATTTAATCAACGATTTAGGTACTATTTATTATAATGATTATTATAGTCCAACTATATAATCAACTATAATTTAAATTGTTTGAATACAGTCCAACTGTTAATTAAAACAACGTTTAAATATTAGTCCAACTAACATTTAATTTATCTTTGACGAATGATATTTGTTTGAGCGCGTATGGCAAGTAATTAAACGAATATTTTAAATTCAATTATTGCCTCCCACTATTTTTCGGCGAGCCTCTAACCCTCTGTCGAGTACTCGGGAAATTGTGTTTCCTAATGGGCTAGGATCCCGTTAAATATCACACAATCTTGACTTTGGCCAACAAATTGTATGATAATTAACTAGGTAGATCTCTAAGATAAATTGGATCCCATCCAATTCCTAGATCCAGTAGGGGGAAATCAAAGTCCGAAACATATATCTTATATATGCCAATATATCCAATATATTACCTAACCTTTTTCCTCTGAATCAACTAAGCCTTGGCTTTGGCACAACAAACTTAGTGATCCCAGTTAAGCGGAACCCATTGACCATGGAAAGCTTCGTAATCAATGTCGATGGACAAGAAGTGGTCTTGACTTTGGCCAACAAACCACAACTTGGACAAGACACCGATATGGAACAAAGCTCTCGTGATTCAAACACATCCTCGACGGACAAAGGCCTTGACTTTGGCCAACAAGCCAATGCCAAACTTAGATCTTGAGTAAGAATCACTCAATGGAAGGAAAAACGCTTAATATTTTGTGAGGGTTTTTCGCGTACAAATTGGCAACCAATTTATTATCTTTGTTAAGGTCTCATCATCATACACCCTTAAACATGCATTCTAAACACATAATAAAGCGCGTATAAATAAATAATAATGATATGCGGATGGATACTTTACACATTGATCCTAGATTAAATCTCTCCATTTCCTCTCTGCCGCTAGCACATGTATTACTTCTACCCGTTACACTACACTTCTAAAGAAACCTCATTTACATTGAGGGGAATAGGTGAGAAGAGAAATACAAAGAGTATGGAGGTAATAGGCTGGACACGCAGGTCCAATTAATAAATTCAAAATTTATTACAATAATTTCTAAAATTGCCCCACTCATCTAATATCCATCCGATATACATTATTCATGCATCGCAACCATGTATTCACACAAGCATGCTATCAATCAATCTAATCAAATTAATTAATCTGATAATTAATGACCATCCAATTTTCATACAACGATTTGATTTTGCGCGAGTCAAACTCGTTTTGCGAATAAATACTCAAAGTATGAATTCTCGAATTAAATTAAACTACAACATTAAATCCAATTCAATTTGTATTTAATGCAAATCCGCTATTTAATTCCAAATTAAATACTACAATTTATTAACGAACCTTTACGACTTAAATTCCAAATTTAATCGTTACGGGTCTCAAAGCCGATTAACGTCCAACGTCAATTTAATTAAAGTCCAATGAGCTTTTAATTAATTTCTTAAGGCGTGTACTTTTGGTCAACCTGGGTCAAACCCAATAACCAAAACCCAATCAAGGAGTAACCCCATAAGCCTAGAAATCAATTTAGGCTCATTAGGCCCAATTAAACTTTAAAGGTCCATTAGTCGCATTTGGACTTTATGGAAACGGTTTTGGGCCCAATTGGATCCAACCAATTTAGCTTAAACCCAACTTGGTATAACCAAGCCCAATTAGCCCATTTACAACATTCAAGCCAAATTTTACAAAATAGGCCCAACATAATTAAATTACAAAATCCCAATTTCACTATTTAATTACATAAAGTGTATAGCATAATTAATTACCCAAATCAATATTTCCAAAACACCAAATTAGCCTAATTAATCATGCTTATCAACATTAAATCATGTCCAATATAATTTAACAAAAAATCAAACCCATTCATGCTTCTTAAAGTCTCGGCTTTTAGGGTTAATTTCTGTCCAATTCGAATTCAATCCACTTAAATCCAATTAAACATAAAATCAACATTCCCAAATGATTTCCAACTCATCCAATGAATCAAAATCAAAAATCCAAGACATTTAGGGCTAGTGTTCAATTCGGCCAAGCCAAAGATTTTGGGCAAATTTGTTCCAAATAATTTTTCTTGAAATTGATCCAATCAATCTTCAATTCAACATGATTTAAGCGTACTTAAACATCCAATTTCATTAAATCATGCTCAAATACATTTTACCCAAATTTTAACCCTAAGTCAAATTTCATGCTTTTACTCCGCTCTAATACCATTGTTGGAGTTCTACGGTCCCGAGGATCGAATAATAAGCAATGAAACACATGTGAATACATCGAAGAAAGTTACGGAATACTTATATCGATCGGTTGAGCGATGCGTTGGACAACAAAAATCTGGTTTCTGCCCTCCTTACTGCTCATGGCAGTGCACTGGTTTTGGCCTTCAAAACTTTCGGCAATGGTCCTCCATGAAGCTCCAAGCTTCGGTTGAATGATTCCAAGCTCGCATGTGGGTTTCCCTATCACCTTCGTATGTCTCCAGATGTGTGCCAGTGCCTTAGATTTTTCCACAAAATCACTCTTTACTTCTTGCCATTCTCGGCAGTGCAGTGAAAGAAAACATAAGAGAGTTTTAGCCCCTTGGGCGTGTGAGAGAGATGAATTGAGGAAGAGAAAAAGTGTTGTTGGTTGTTGGCATAAAGTGTGTCTAATACAGTTTTATGAATTTCAAATTCATTTACCACAAATTTGGCTTTCCAAAAGTCAAACCAATTAAATGCCAACCACTTCCATCAAGTCACATCATTCAATCAATCAAGTGACAACTTATCACATCACTCAAAGTGACATGTGATTTGACGCTTGATGTGACTAGCGATTTGACGCTTGATTTGACTTGCGTGCCGCACTCGAATTCGAAATGTAAATGCGCTCGCAAATAATCCCGGGCTCGGGTTCACTAATTCTAAATTAATGAATTTTCCGATGCGACGTAATTAAATGATTATGCCTAGCGAAATCACTATTCACGTCGCTAACGAATTAATTCTAAATTAACTCGTTCGCCCGAATTTAAAATCCAATTTTAATTCCGCGTCGAAATCCAATTTCGTATAATATATCGAATATATTATTTTATCGATTAATTCCAAATTAATCGTTCTCTCTCTTTAAGTGATATTTTATTCCAGATAAAATATCTCCGCAATTAATCCCAGATTAATTTTCTCTCTCATCTAATTAATCCCAGATTAATAAAGTGCGAGTCAGACGTCATCGGTGAATCTTCGGGAAGCGACCCATGAGATCCCTGGATATGTTGGCAGTAAATTCGGTCGTCGGACTATCCAAAGACGTAAGTACCTTAACCGGCGTAAACACACACGTATAACGCAAGCGCACGTATCGTTCAAGTAGTATAAAAATATCGATCCCACGAGGACTTAATTCCTACTGTTGTTATTAATTATTGAATCTATTTATTTACAAATATCTAATTGAGGGAGAAGTGAAATGATTGCTTGAATGATTTGATTTGTAGATTTGCTAAATAAATAAAAAGATAAAAAGACAAAAGAAAATACTAAGGAAAATTAAAGACTCAAAGATCTAGGGTTGTGAATCTTTCTAATATCTTTAAAAAGATGAAGTGATTATTTTAGTTTGTGTAATAAATCAGTTTACTAACCTGGAACACGAATTTATGCGAAAGCATCTGTCGATGGTCGGAACACAAATACCCAGTTTAATCCAATTGAACCATATGTCTTTGTCAATTAAATTACCTTGATTCATTAAGTTTAGATTCCAATTATGGCTACCCCCGCCCGACAGGTATATGTCTATCCTGTAAGGAAATTTATTAAAGGGTTATCTATCCTCAAAGAAGATCGTGGGCTATTAAGTCAAAGGTTGAAGCCTAAAATCCCTATGTCTAGTTCATTTTAGATTTACCACATCAATCTTATTGGTGATCAAACAACAAGAAGCATTTAAGACTTAATAAGTTAACCTTTAAATTACTCAAATTATAAAATAACCTCTTATAAACCGGTGATATAGATTTCATCACAACCTAGAAAACTAACTTAGTTATAACACATAGTTATGACAAGTAAAAAAGACATAAAAATTACTAAAAAGTAAATGTAGAAAAATAATAAAAATGCTAAGGTAAAAGGAATTAATTTCTACTATTAACTATTTAGATATCTCCCATAAAATAATATATATCTTGTGAATAATTTTACCAACCATCCATATAGGCGGTAACCTGATTAAGTCAAATTAAGATAAACCAGCCATAAAGACGGAATAAGAAATAAACCAGCCATAAAGGTGGAACAATAATAAACCAACCGACCAGTATGGTGGTTCCATCCTCATTAAGTCAGGTTTTAAATAGTTTATATATTATATTTTAGGGAGATTAATCTAATAGCAATAGTAAAAGAATTACCTTTTTACCTCAGCATGAAGAAGTTACCCTCGCATAGTAAAACGGTAAAAAGTAAAAATAAAATTACTATTAAAAAAAAAAGAATTATTTTTATTGCTTCAGAACTTAATTAAAACTAACTATAAAACTGAAATTAAAAGAAACTAAGAAGAAAACTCCTATTTACATCAGAGGATTTCAAGGAAAAGGTACATTTGAAACTGAAATTTGAAGCAGAATTTATAGGCCCCGGTATACCTTTGGCGTCGCGACGCCAAGGGCTTTGGCGTCGCTACGCGATGATTGTGGCGCGACCTTATTGGTTGCTCGGCATCTCACCGGACACGTGGCAGGGTGGCTGAAAAATGTCGGCTCATTGAATTTTTGACACGTGGCAAGGCGTCTGGCTGAAGTTGGCTCGTTGAATTTGTGACACGTGGCATGCGGCACACATTAGCAGATCGCTTGTGATGATGACACGTGGCACGGCGCACGTTAGCAAAGTCAAACTTCTCAAATTCTGACTTGTGGACCCGGCGCACGTTAGGCGTCGCGACGCGAAAAATTACAAAAATGCCATTTTTGCCAATTTTCACAGTTTTGCTCCAAATCAGCTCCAGAATGTCCTGAAACTTTATTTATCTACAAAATAACACAACACATCAAAATATTCACAAAACTCAAGAAACTATACATAATATTAAGTTAATGAGTGGGAAATAGTGATAGTTTTACCACTCATCACACCCCCAAACCTAACATTTTGCTAGTCCTCGAGCAAAATAAAATAACATAATAAAATTTAACTAAGCCACTTTCGTAGGGATCACGGTTGCATTTAGCATATGCAACAAGCCTTTCAACCCCTAGGTGTCCCTAGTGGACGAGTTGTAGTCTCGTGAGGGTTTACATCAATGATACCCACAAACATCTTATAAAAGTAAAAAGGTAGTGAAAATAATGCACACAAAAGCAAAAAGACAAGAGAAAATAGAATAAAGAAGTTAGTGACTAATCAGGTGAATCTTCTACTCCAACTTACTAGTTGTTTTGTTTCTTTCTAAATTACTGAATAAGTAAATTCTCCGATTATTTTTACCATTCTCCATATACACAGCCAACAAAATACTAAACAACTTATTTTTGCCCACAACAGTCATAAGTGCAGTTGATAAGAGAGAAATATTTTTGTCCTAAAGTTCTATCAGATACACACCTTTTTGTAGCAATGGAATAATTTTTCTGATTTTTCTGATTTTTTCTTTGATTTTTTCTCTATTTTTTATTTATATACAATACCTTCCATCTATGTAGCGAGCTTTGGGTCGGTGCCTCCCAAACCAGTTGGCTTTAGGGCACCAGGTGTTAAGACACCTCTACGGACTTAATTACTCAGACTTCGAATATATATATATTTTTCTGTCATCTTTTTTATCCATGTAGCGAGTGTGTGGGCCAGTGACTCCCAAACTAGTTGGTTTTAGGGCACTAGATGTTAAAACACCCTTACAGACTTAATAACTCGGATCTCAGATTTTTTTTTTTTAATTTATTTATTCCATCATTTTTTTTGAGATGATTCCTCCAAATGAACTAGAGCACTAGATATTACAAACTTTTCAATTATACTCATGTCTGTATGTTACTATGCATGTTGATAATACCTTCCAACTGAGCATATCAAGATCCATTTTAGTCAGTTTTATGGAGAATTCACAAATTAAATAATTCAAAAGGAAATAAACAAAAATTAACTTATTTCGAAATAGGTTTGAAATACGTCTTAGGAGTGAGAATTCCTTACACACAGCTATTTCTTACCAATTTTACCATGATTAGTCAAATAAAAATGCAAAATATTTTTGTAATTTTTAAAAATTTCAATTTTTTTTGTATTTTTCGAAAAATTTTGGACTAAAATAAAAACAACAACACACAACTAAAAACAAGGTAGATTTCCCATTGTAGATTCCCCAGAGGGAGGGTGGAGCGAGGCTCACTTAAGTACCCAAGCCTCTTAGGCTCTTATCGCTTGGTGTCAGGAAATAAACGAGTCCTCCACATTAGTCTATCACAATGAGCTACGGTGAATGATTATCTAGGTGCCTTCACAGCTTTTCCTTATAGAAAGGTAGTGAGTGAAGGAAGACACCAAACCATCACCTACTCCCTAAACAGTAGAAGAAGAGTTTAGAAGATAACACTTGGTTAACTGAAATTCTACAGGAAATTAAAGGTTAAGATCCAGATTAATCCGACGCCTCTTACCACGATCGTCCTCGGACCAATTTATCTTTGAAAGGATAAGATCAACTTGTGGTTCATATGCTAAGAGTTGGTCAAGTAGATCCGGAGCAGGAAGCAAAAATGAGTTCTTTCATAGGTTTTGACAGGAACCCATTTCTCCGGGCATCATCAAGAAACACATAATTCCTGTTCTCTCTCTTTAAATGATATTTATCCCAGATAAAATATCTCCGCAATTAATCCCAGATTAATTTTCTCTCTCATCTAATTAATCCCAGATTAATAAAGTGCGAGTCATACATCATCGATGAATCTTCGGGAAGCGACCCATGAGATCCCCGGATATGTTGGCAGTAAATTCGGTCGTCGGACTATCCGAACACGTAAGTACCTTCACCGGCGTAAACACACGCGTATAACGCAAGCGCACGTATCGTTCAAGTAGTATAAAAAAATCGATCCCACGAGGACATAATTCCTACTGTTGTTATTAATTATTGAATCTATTTATTTACAAATATCTAATTGAGGGAGAAGTGAAATGATTGCTTGAATGATTTGATTTGTAGATTTGCTAAATAAATAAAAAGATAAAAAGACAAAAGAAAATACTAAGGAAAATCAAAGAATCAAAGATATATGGTTGTGAATCTTTCTAATATCTTTAAAAAGATGAAGTGATTATTTTAAGTTTGTGTAATAAATCAGTTTACTAACCTGGAACACGAATTTATGCGAAAGCATCTGTCGATGGTCAGACACAAATACCCAGTTTAATCCAATTGAACCATATGTCTGTGTCAATTAAATTACCTTGATTCATTAAGTTTAAATTCCAATTATGGCTACCCCCGCCCGACAGGAATATGTCTATCCTGTAAGGAAATCTATTAAAGGGTTATCTATCCTCAAAGAAGATCGTGGGTTATTAAGTCAAAGGTTGAAACCTAAAATGCCTATGTCTAGTTCATTTTAGATTTACCACATCAATCTTATTGGTGATCAAACAACAAGAAGCATTTAAGACTTAATAAGTAAACCTTTAAATTACTCAAATTATAAAATAACCTCTTATAAACTAGTGATATTAGATTTCATCACAACCTATAAAACTAACTTAGTTATAACACATAGTTATGACAAGTAAAAAAGACATAAAAATTACTAAAAAGTAAATGCAGAAAAATAAATAAAATGCTAAGGTAAAAGGAATTAACTTCTACTATTAACTATTTAGATATCTCCCATAAAATAATATATAATCTTAAAGTAAAAATGGTAAAAAGTAAAAATAAAATTACTATTAAAAAAAAAATAGAATTATTATTATTACTTCAGAACTTAATTAAAACTAACTATAAAATTGAAATTAAAAGAAACTAAGAAGAAAACTCCATATTTACATCAGAGGATTTCAAGGAAAAGGTACATTTGAAACAGAAATTTGAAGCTGAATTTATAGGCCCCGGTAGACCTTGGGCGTCGCGACGCCACGGGCTTTGGCGTCGCTACGCGATGACGTGGCACGACCTTATTGGTTGCTCGGCATCTCACCGGACACGTGGCAGGGCGGCTGAAAAATTTCGGCTCGTTGAATTTTTGACACGTGGCAAGGCAGCTGGCTGAAGTCGGCTCGTTGAATTTGTGACACGTGGCAGGCGGCGCACGTTAGCTGATCGCTTGTGATGATGATACGTGGCACGACGCACGTTAGCAAAGTCAAACTTCTCAAATTCTGACTTGTGGACCCGACGCACGTTAGCAGCAGCTCGGCGCAGGTTCTGGCATCGCGATGCGAAAAATTACAAAAATGCCCTTTTTGCTAATTTTCACATTTTTGCTCCAAATCACCTCCAGAATGTCCTGAAACTTTATTTATCTAGAAAATAACACAAAACACATCATAATATGCACAAAACTCAAGAAACTATACAAAATATTAAGTTAAATGAGTGGGAAATAGTGATAGTTTTACCACTTATCACACCCCCAAACCTAACATTTTGCTAGTTCTCGAGCAAAATAAAATAACATAATAAAATTTAACTAAGCCTCTTTCGTAGGGATCACGGTTGCATTTAGCATATGCAACAAGCCTTTAAACCCCTAGGTGTCCCTAGTGGACGAGTTGTAGTCTCGTGAGGGTTTACAGCAATGATACCCACAAACATTTTATAAAAGTAGAAAGGTAGTGAAACTAATGCACACAAAAGCAAAAAGACAAGAGAAAGAGAATAAAGAAGTTAGTGACTAATCAGGTGAATCTTCTACTCCAAGTTACTAGTTGTTTTGTTTCTTTCTAAATTACTGAATAAGTGAATTCTCTGATTATTTTTACCATTCTCCATATACACAACCAACAAAATACTAAAAAACTCATTTTTGCCCACAACAGTCATAAGTGCAGTTGATAAGAGAGTAATATTTTTGTCCTCAAGTTCTATCAGATTTCACACCTTTTTGTAGCAATGGAATAATTTTTCTGATTTTTTCTTTGATTTTTTCTCTATTTTTTATTTATATACAATACCTTCCATCTATGTAGCGAGCTTTGGGTCGGTGCCTCCCAAACCAGTTGGCTTTAGGGCACCAGGTGTTAAGACACCTCTACGGACTTAATTACTCAGACTTCAGATATATATATATTTTTCTGTCATCTTTTGATCCATGTAGCGAGTGTTGGGCCAGTGACTCCCAAACCAGTTGGTTTTAGGGCACTAGATGTTAAAACACCCTTACAGACTTAATAACTCGGATCTGAGATTATTTATTTATTTATTTATTCCATCACTTTTTGAGATGATTCCTCCAAATGAACTAGAGCACTAGATATTACAAACTTTTCAATTATAACTCATGTCTGTATGTTACTATGCATGTTGATAATACCTTCCAACTAAGCATATCAAGATCCAATTTAGTCAGTTTTATGGAGAATTCACAAATTAAATAATTCAAAAGGAAATAAACAAAAATTAACTTATTTCGAAATATGTTTAAAATACCTTTCAGGAGTGAGAATTCCTTACACAGCTATTTCTCACCAATTTTACCATGATTAGTCAAATAAAAATGCAAAATATTTTTGTAATTTTTTTAAAAGTTTTCAAATATTTTTGTATTTTTCCAAAAATTTTGGACTAAAAATAAAAACAACACACAAACTAAAAACAAGGTAGATTTCCCGTTGTAGATTCCCCAGAGGGAGGGTGGAGCGAGGCTCACTTAAGTACCCAAGCCTCTTAGGCTCTTATCGCTTGGTGTCAGGAATAAACAACGAGCCCTCCACATTAGTCTATCACAATGAGCTACAGGTGATGATTATCTAGGTGCCTTCTGTTGGTTATTTCTAAGGTCCCAAGATCAAATCAAGACATGAAATAATGCATGAATACATCAACGGAGGTAGCGGAATACTCACATTGATCGGTTATGTCGATTTGAAGACGAATCAAGGCCAAAAACGTACTGCCCTTCACGCCAAACTGCAACAGTCCACTGTCCTTGCAAAACAGAATTTCGGGTCTCAAAACGAAGCTCCAAACTCCATCGGATGAGTCCCGCCTCATGGTCGAACCTCCCTACCACCTTCGCAAGACTTGTAAGTGTGCTAGCACTTGATTTCTCACCATGAGAAACCACTCTTGGCTTCCCTTTGTCCACCATTTCTGGTTCCAAACCAGTGAAGATTTTCTTCATTTGGGCGTGAGAGAAGAGAGAAATGAGAGAGAAGAAGTTTTGTGTTAAGTTAAAATGATTTACCAAAAATCAATTTATATTTATGCCATAATTTTTATTAAATTAATAATAAAATTATGACACAAAACATGCAATGGCTTAGAGTGTCAAACACTCAAACTCCATGCAATGACATTGAGTGCAATGTACACAATCTACATGCAAAGCATTAGAATGACATGTGTCATGTGGGCCCCACACGTTTCCAAATGAAAGTGGGCCCACGTGCACTCACGCGTTCGGGTTCGATATTTCCGAAATACCGAGCTTACGTCGCGACGTTAATTCAATCGAATTTAAATAAATAATTGCGCCTGGCGAAATTATTATTTACGTCGCTAACGAATTAATTCTAAATTACTCGTTTGCCCGAATTAAAATCTAATTTTAATTCCGCGTCGAAATCTAATTTCATTTAATATATCGAATATATTAATTATCGATCAATTCCAAATTAATCGTTCTCTCTCTTTAGACGACATTTTATCCCGGATAAAATATCTTCGTTATTAATCCTAGATTAATTTTCTCTCTTCTGTATAATCCCAGATTATTCAAGAGTGCAAGTTGTGCGTCATTGGTGGATTATCGGGAAGCGACCCATGAGATCTCCGGATATATTGGCAGTAAATGCGGTCGTCGGAGTATCCGAATCACGTACGTACCAAGTACTACGTTCTATCGATTTACGAGACAAGGTCGACTCCTAGCAAAGCACCAAGTCTACCTAATTCTCCGGACATATCCATAAAGAATATTAAGATCTGTATCAAGCGTAGTATACTAATGTATTGTGTATATCGGCCCAGTATCGGATAGTCACGTGCTAGGGCTGGGGCTGGATAAGTGTCTGCCCCGTCCGAAACACATATCGGATGTCTGGTAACTAGTCTCTATAATCGGATATTCATGACCTGGTCATAATATCACGATTGGATGCGCATCTCTTAAGAGCACTAATACCGTATCCTGCGTGACATCATCTCCACTATGACTGGAGTGATACTTCCGTCTTGACATCACATCCAATACACTACGATTCTCAATATACCCGGCATTGGCGTACACAGAATCGGTTACAGTCCTAGACGACCTCAACTAAAGTATATCGATTGTCGTAAGCATTAGCGATGTAAGTCTCAGGTTAAGACTATACACAACCTACCTTGATTTCGGCCTCCCATAGACACATATTCATAATACCAATGGGATTCCGAGGGGTCTATCCAGAGCGAAGCTGTTTCCAGTACTATCGGTGAAACACGACCTCCTATCGCACTTGCATAAGTATCCAACACTTATATATATGATGAACTATGCCGTTGTGCCCTCACAACGCACACAAGTGCAATACTAGCCTATTCCGCATTATCGATGTCCAGTCTCGATAATACTACGGCTAGGGATATTTAATGATTAATCCTTTGTGGACTGATACTGTCTCATATCATCTCAATCCAGGAACTAATCATAGGGACCTCTCTTCATTTATATATCTATGGTGATCTAATCACAAATGATGAGAGTGCAATTTCCTTGTCACATAGTTAATTTGCTACAACAACACAATGATCTGTGCAAATAGTGACGCTATGGGTCATTTTGTCCAACACCTTCACAGCTTTTCCTTATAGAAAGGTAGTGAGTGAAGGAAGACACCAAACCATCACCTACTCCCTAAACAATAGAAGAAGAGTTTAGAAGATAATACCTGGTTAGCTGAAATTCTACAGGAAATTAAAGGTTAAGATCCAGATTAATCCGACGCCTATTAACACGATCGTCCTCGGACCAATTTATCTTTGAAAGGATAGGGTCAACTTGTGGTTCATATGCTAAGAGTTGGTCAAGTAGATCCGGAGCAGTTCTGGCAGTAAAAATGAGTTCTTTCATAGGTTTTGACACGAACCCATTTCTCCGGGCATCATCAAGAAACACACAAAGAAAATCATAAAATCCATCAACGTTAAGCAGCCCAATTGGTTTCTGATGTATGTTCAAGTTCGCCCAAGATAGAACTATAAAAATTTCCTCCAATGTGCTGAAGCCACCTAGCAAAGCGATAAAAGCATAAGAACGGTTAATCATTTCTACCAGTCGTTCAGACATACCTGGCACGATCAGTTCCTCTCCGTTTGATGATCCAATAAGATTTGCTTCTGCCAAGGGTTTTGGGATGATTCCCAAAACATGACTGCCTCCTTCCTGTACAGTCTTTGAAACGATCCCCATTAGTCCAAGATTTCCTCCGCCATATATTAAGTGCATATTCCTTACAGCTAAGAATCGACCCAAAACCTGTGCTGCTTCTACGTATTGTGGCTTAACACCAACAATACTACCGCAAAACACACAGATGTTTTCAACTAGTCTTCTTGAAGTGGCTTCCATTTTTTATGTATTTCTTTCTTAACTCTGGATGCCTTCAAAAGTGCAATGACGGGCTGAATTTATTGTACCTGAAAAGGGTGAGTAATAATAGCACGAGTATCTTCCAAAGGAATTTTGTTAGCTAAACAAAACAAAAGAAATCGTGAAGGTCAAAAATTCTGGATCCTGTCTACGAAAATAAAGATAATTACAACAGAAAAGCAAATCAAAGCAATATTTAAGGCAACGGAATTGTGTATGCAATACGCCACTCGTTTGGTATATAAATCCATTAGGATGTGTCTCAAGATTTCATTCCTTACTCAGCCATCGCAAATGAATTAGCTTTCTTCTTTCTGATTGCCAAATACCATTCCTTCTGTTTTAAAAATGCCCCGTTTGTGATTTTCCCTACAAAAATAACACAAAAAATTAAAAACTCTACAACATGTATACACAAAATATGAAAACAAAAATTACAACAAATTGCATGGGTTGCCTCTCTGCTAGTGCTAAATTTTTCGTCTTCAGCCAGACAAGACTGAAATCCATCTGTCAAGGAGGTTTCAATGTCGTTTTGGATGCCTTATTAAAGACAATCCCATGTGCGTTGCTTTTGAATGGTCTCTTCCAAAGGTAAGGGGCAAAAAGAGTTTTGTCTCATTCAGTGCTTGTGCCACATTTTTAACATTTGTTGCTCCAGTGAGTCCTGAAAAGAAAGAAAGAAAATCAAAAGGTCTTGTATGGTGCTTGACTTGGAATGGGATTTCCATTCTGTCAAGCTTCTGGGTGATGTCTCTGATTTGTACTCCCCGATATAGCGATGTTTCTCCTGAATGCTCTGGATTTTCAATTTGGTCTGACAGTTGCTCCTCCATTTGCTCCGTTTCTTGCTCCACCTTTTCTTCACAGATGTATTTTAAAATTTCTGCATTCAGCTCTTCATCTGTCATCTGTGAAATACATGCTTTAAAATTGTCAACCTGAGATGAAAAGAAATGTCAGATTTTAGGTCTTCATCCTCCGATCTGGGTGAAATGATTTGCTCAGGTAGATCTTCTTCAAACATATTTGCAATGGATGCTTCAAGCTCTTCATTCTGAGGATGGAAAGTTTCATCCTTTCTTGTTGGTGCAGTTGGTACAAAAAACTCAGTTTCTTCATCCTCGTCAGAGTCAGAATAATAAAAATCAAATTGAGACTTTGTTGGTGCAGGCTCCTGAACTGATACCTCTGATTCTTGATACAGCTCAGCCTCATCGTCTGTTATGATGTCATGATGAATCTCAGGATATTGAAAGGCTTATTCAGTAGTATTTGAATTTGCTCCGTGAGATATATGATTCAGGTTCTCAATTAATTGTCTAACTTGATCTGTCATTCTTTATATAGACGCTGCTTGACTCTGAATTTGTGCATCAAATTGAGCTTCTCGTTTCTCGAGCCAATCTTTGAGCATGTCATTCAACTGATCTTCCTCTGATGGATCTGGTTTCTGATGAAGATCGTAGGTAGATGGTGGATAAGATGGAAAATGTGATGATTCTTCGTACCTTGAATGATTCCAATAATTCTGCCACTCTGAAAGATAAATACATTGATCGCTCGGGTGGTTACCATCACAAATTACACATCTCCCTATTTCGTTCTGTTGAGCAAATGTAGAATTGCTTGGTTCTGAATTCCAATGATAATTGTTGGGCTGGACAACAGGCCTCAGAAAACCGGACTGTTGCTCCCGGATTTGGGGTGTATCTTCTTCTAGTAAAGCTCGTAATCTTTCAAATTGTTCCATTTTTTAATCAAATGAAAACAACAGGAAGAAATAAAAATTACAGATAAAAATAAAGAAAATTAGATACAAGTAAATTGGATAGCTTCAATATTAAGAACTCAAGAAAAATAAGTCCCCGACAACGGCGACAAAAACTTAACCGGCGAAAACACACACGTATAACGCAAGCGCACGTATCGTTCAAGTAGTATAAAAATATCGATCCCAAGAGGACTTAATTCCTACTGTTGTTATTAATTATTGAATCTATTTATTTACAAATATCTAATTGAAGGAGAAGTGAAATGATTGCTTGAATGATTTGATTTGTAGATTTGCTAAATAAATAAAAAGATAAAAAGACAAAAGAAAATACAAAGGAAAATTAATGACTCAAAGATCTAGGGTTGTGAATCTTTCTAATATCTTTAAAAAGATGAAGTGATTATTTTAAGTTTGTGTAATAGATCAGTTTACTTACCTGGAACACGAATTTATGCGAAAGCATCTGTCGATTGTTAGACACAAATTCCCAGTTTAATCCAATTGAACCATATGTCTATGTCAATTAAATTACCTTGATTCATTAAGTTTAAATTCGAATTATGGCTACCCCCGCCCGACAGGTATATGTCTATCCTGTAAGGAAATCTATTAAATGGTTATCTATCCTCAAAGAAGATCGTGGGCTATTAAGTCAAAGGTTGAAACCTAAAATCCCTATGTCTAGTTCATTTTAGATTTACCACATCAATCTTATGTTGAGTTCCTAATTAGGTCCCAAGAATCATCCAAAACAAGCATAAAATCGCATGAACACATCAAGGAATAATGGCGGAAACAAATACTCACAATGATTGGTTTGAGATGCAAAGAACACAAGTCTTTTTCTTGCTTCATCATGCTCGGTTTTCCCCTTTTTGAACTGTTGTTGGGCGCATTTTTGGGCTGTGAAAATCCTCCATTTTCGGCCATTGAAGACCTCCATTAAAGCTCCAAGCTTTGATATTCCAAGCTCACAAAATCACTTCCCTATCACCTTTGTATTCCTCCATGAGTGTGCTAGCACTTAGATCTTGCTACAAGATCAAAAGCTTCTCCATTTTGTGTGTGAAAACCAGAAAAATGGAGATGAAAATCGGTCACCATGACCGTGAGAAGAGAGAAGGTTTTTGGCTCCATTTTGCCTAAAACCGTATGCATTGCAAGAGAGAGAGAAAACTTTTCATTTTTGTTTTTTATATATTTACCAAGTAAATAATAAATAAAACATATATTACTTTTAATACAAAAGTCAAAAAGCAAGAAATAAATAATGTTATATTCATTTCAAGCTTTTAAAAGCTTTTCACCAACTCAAATCAACTATTCACATCAAATCCATCCACTTAAATAAAGTGACAACATGTCATGTCACATCACTCAAAGTGACAAGTGACTTGACGATTGATGCGACTAGCGATTTGACGCTTGATGTGACTTGCGTGCCGCACTCGAATTCGAAATGCGAATGCGCTCGCAATCACTCTCGGGCTCGGGTTCGTTAATTCCAAATTAACGAATTTTCCGTCGCGTCGTAATTAAATGATTACGCCTAGCGAATTCACTATTCACGTCGCTAACAAATTAATGCTAAATTAATTCGTTCGCCCGAATTAAAATCTAATTTCAATTCCGCGTCGAAATCTAATTTCGTTATAATATATCGAATATATTAATTTATCGATTAATTCCAAATTAATCGTTCTCTCTCTTTAACGATATTTTATCCGAGATAAAATATCTCTGTAATTAATCCCAGATTAATTTTCTCTCTCATCGAATTAATCCCAGATTAATTAAAGTGCGAGTCATACGTCATCGGTGAATCTTCAGGAACGACCCATGAGATCTCCGGATATGTTGGCAGTAAATACGGTCGTCGGACTATCCGAACACGTAAGTACCTCGTACTACGTTTATATTGATTTACAAGACAAGGTTGGCTTCTAGCAAAGCGCCATGCCTACCCAATTCTCCAGAAATATTCTTACAGAATATATTGATCTGTATCAAGCGTAGTATACCGTAGTATTGTATATCGGCCCAGTATCGGATAGTCACGTGCTAGGGCTGGGGCTGGATAAGTGTCTGCCCCGTCCGAAGCACATGTCGGATGTCTGGTAACTAGTCTCTATAATCAGATATTCATGACCTGGTCATAATATCATGATTGGATGCACATCACTCAAGAGCACTAGTACCGTATCCTGCGTGACATCATCTCCACTATGACTGAAGTGATACTTCCGTCTTGACATCACACCCAATGCACTACGACTCTCTGATAAACCCAGAAGTGGTGTACGCAGAACCGGTTAAAGCCCTGTACCACCAAGACCAAAGTCTACCGATTATCGTAAGTATTAGCGGTGCAAGTCTCAGGTTAAGACCAAATACACCTACCCTGATGTCGGACTCCCATAGACACATAGTCATAATACCAATGGGATTCCGAGGGGTCTATCCAGAGCGAAGCTGTTTCCCGTACCATCGGTGAAACACAACCTCCTATCGCACTTGCATAAGTATCCAATACTTAAATATATGAGAACTATGCCGTTGTGCCCTCACAACGCGCACAAGTACAATACTAGCCTATTCCGCATTATCGATGTCCTGTCTCGATAATACTACGACTAGGGATATTTAATGATTTATCCTACGTGGACTGATACTGTCTCATATCATTCTCCGTCCAGGAACAAATCATAGGGACCTCTCATCATTTATATATCTAAGGTGATCTAATCACAAATGATAAGAGTGAAATCTCCTTTGTCACATAGTTAATTTGTACAACAACACCATGATCTGTACAAATAGTGACGCTATGGGTCATATTATCCAACATCTTATTGGTGATCAAACAACAATAAGCATTTAAGACTTAATAAGTAAACCTTTAAATTACTCAAATTATAAAATAACCTCTTATAAACCGGTGATATTAGATTTCATCACAACCTAGAAAACTAACTTAGTTATAACACATAGTTATGACAAGTAAAAAAGACATAAAAATTACTAAAAAGTAAATGCAGAAAAATAAATAAAATGCTAAGGTAAAAGGAATTAACTTCTACTATTAACTATTAAGATATCTCACATAAAATAATATATAATCTTGTGATAATTTTACCAACCAGCCATATAGGCGGTAACCTGATTAAGTAAAATTAAGATAAACCAGCCATAAAGGCGGAACAAGAAATAAACCAGCCATAAAGGCTGAACAATAATTAAACCAACCGACCTATATGGCGGTATCCTCATTAAGTCAGGTTTTAAATAGTTTATATATTATATTTTAGGGAGATTAATCTAAATAGCTATAGTAAAAGAATTACATTTTTACCTCAGCATGGAGAAGTTACCCTCGCATAGTAAAACGGTAAAAAGTAAAAATAAAATTACTATTAAAAAAAAAAGAATTATTATTATTATTTCAGAACTTAATTAAAACTAACTATAAAACTGAAATTAAAAGAAACTAAGAAGAAAACTCCCTATTTACAACAGAGGATTTAAAGGAAAAGGTACATTTGAAACTGAAATTTGAAGCTGAATTTATAGGCCCCGGTAGACCTTGGGCGTCGCTACGCGATGATGTGGCGCGACCTTATTGGTTGCTCGGCATCTCACCGGACACGTGGCAGGGCGGCTAAAAAATTTCGGCTCGTTGAATTTTTGACACGTGGCAAGGCGGCTGGCTGAAGTCAGCTCGTTGAATTTGTGACACGTGGCATGCATCACACGTTAGCAGATCGCTAGTGATGATGACACGTGGCACGGTGCACGTTAGCAAAGTCAAACTTCTCAAATTCTGACTTGTGGTCCCGACGCACGTTAGTAGCAGCTCGGCGCACGTTAGGCGTCGCGACGCAAAAAATTACAAAAATGCCATTTTTACCAATTTTCACAGTTTTGCTCCAAATCACCTCCAGAATGTCCTGAAACTTTATTTATCTACAAAATATTCACAAAACTCAAGAAACTATACAAAATATTAAGTTAAATGAGTGGGAAATAGTGATAGTTTTACCACTCATCACACCCCCAAACCTAACATTTTGCTAGTCCTCGAGCAAAATAAAATAACATAATAAATTTAACTAAGTCATTTTCTTAGGGATCACGGTTGCATTTAGCATATGCAAAAAGCCTTTAAACCCCTAGGTGTCCCTAGTGGACGAGTTGTAGTCTCGTGAGGGTTTACAGCAATGATACCCACAAATATTTTATAAAAGTAAAAAGGTAGTGAAACTAATGCACACAAAAGCAAAAAGACAAAAGAAAAGAGAATAAAGAAGTTAGTGACTAATCAGGTGAATCTTCTACTCCAAGTTACTAGTTGTTTTGTTTCTTTCTAAATTACTGAATAAGTAAATTCTCCCATTATTTTTACCATTCTCCATATACACAGCCAACAAAATACTAATCAACTCATTTTTGCCCACAACAGTCATAAGTGCAGTTGATAAGAGAGTAATATTTTTGTCCTAAAGTTCTAAAATATTTCACACATTTTTGTAGCAATGGAATAATTTTTCTGATTTTTATGATTTCTTCTTTGATTTTTTATCTATTTTTTATTTATATACAATACCTTCCATCTATGTAGTGAGCTTTGGGTCGGTGGCTCCCAAACCAGTTGGCTTTAGGGCACCAAGTGTTAAGACACCTCTACGGACTTCATTACTCAGACTTCAGATATATATATATTTTTCTGTCATCTTTTTTATCCATGTAGCGAGTGTTGGGCCAGTGACTCCCAAACCAGTTGGTTTTAGGGCACTAGATGTTAAAACACCCTTACAGACTTAATAACTCAGATCTCAGATTTTTTATTTATTTATTTATTCCATCATTTTTTGAGATGATTCCTCCAAATGAACTAGAGCACTAGATATTACAAACTTTTCAATTAAAACTCATGTCTGTATGTTACTATGCATGTTGATAATACCTTCCAACTGAGCATATCAAGATCCATTTTAGTCAGTTTTATGGAGAATTTACAAATTAAATAATTCAAAAGGAAATAAACAAAAATTAACTTATTTCGAAATAGGTTTGAAATACGTTTCAGGAGTGAGAATTCCTTACACATCTATTTCTTACCAATTTTACCATGATTAGTCAAATAAAAATGCAAAATATTTTTGTAATTATTTGAAAATTTTTCAATTTTTTTTGTGTTTTTCCAAAAATTTTGGACTAAAAATAAAAATAACACACAAACTAAAAACAAGGTAGATTTCCCGTTGTAGATTCCCCAGAGGGAGGGTGGAGCGAGGCTCACTTAAGTACCCAAGCCTCTTAGGCTCTTATCGTTTGGTGTCAGGAATAAACAACGAGTCATCCACATTAGTCTATCACAATGAGCTATGGGTGAATGATTATCTAGGTGCCTTCACAGGTTTTCCTTATAGAAAGGTAGTGAGTGAAGGAAGACACCAAACCATCACTTACTCCCTAAACAGTAGAAGAAGAGTTTAGAAGATAATACCTGGTTAGCTGAAATTCTACAGGAAATTAAAGGTTAAGATCCAGATTAATCCGACGCCTCTTACCACGATCGTCCTCAGACCAATTTATCTTTGAAAGGATAGAGTTAACTTGTGGCTCATATGCTAAGAGTTGGTCAAGTAGATCCGGAGCAGTTCTGGCAGTAAAAAGGAGTTCTTTCATAGGTTTTGACACAACCCATTTCTCCGGGCATCATCAAGAAACACACAAAGAAAATCATAAAATCCATCAACATTGAGCAGTCCAAGCGGTTTCTGGTGTATGTTCAGGTTCACCCAAGATAATACTATAAATATTTCCTCCAATGTACCCAAGCCACCTGGCAAAGCAATGAAAGCATCAGCACGGTTAATCATTTCTACCAAACGTTCAGACATACCTGGCACGATCAGTTCCTCTCCGTTTGATGGTTTTGCTTCTGCCAAAGGGTTTGGGATGATTCCCAAAACATGACTGCCTCCTTCTTGTACGGCCTTTGAAACGATCCCCATAAGTCCAAGATTTCCTCCGCTATATATTAAGTGCATATTCCTTGCAGCTAAGACTCGACCCAATTCCTGTGCTGCTTCTACGTATTGTGGCTTAACACCAACACTACTACCGCAAAAACACACAGATGTTTTCAACTCGTCTTCTTGAAGTGGCTTCCATTTTTTATGTATTTCTTTCTTAACTCTGGATGCCTTCAAAAGTGCAATGACGGGCTGAATTTATTGTACCTGAAAAGGGTGAGTAATAATAGCACTAGTATCTTCCAAAGGAAGTTTGTTAGCTAAACAAAACAAAGAAAATCGTGAAGGTCAAAAGTGTCAAAAAGGATCCTGTCTACGAAAATAAAGAAAAAGTCTGAAATCCATCCATCAATGGAGAGTGTACAATTTCTTTTGGATGTCCTATTAAAGACAATCCCATGTGCGTTGCTTTGAATGGTCTCTTCCAAAGGTAAAGGGGCAAAAAGAGTTTTGTCTCATTCAGTGCTTGTGCCACCTTTTTAACATTTGTTGCTCCAGTGATTCCTGAAAAGAAAGAAAGCAAATCAGGAGGTCTTGTATGGTGCTTGACTTGGAATGGGATTTCCATTCTGTCAAGCTTCTAGGTGATGTCTCTGATTTGTACTCCCCAATACATCGATGTTTCTCCTGAATGCTCAAGATTTTCAATTTGGTCTGACAGTTGCTCCTCCATTTGCTCTGTTTCTTGCTTCACCTTTTCTTCACAGATGTATTATAAAATTTCTGCATTCAGCTATTCATCTGTCATCTGTGAAATACATGCTTTAAAATTTTCAACCTGAGGATGAAAAGAAATGTCTGATTTTAGGTCTTCATCCTCCGATCTGGGTGAAATGATTAGCCCAGGTAGATCTTCTTCAAACATATTTGCAATGGATGCTACAAAATCTTCATTCTGAGATGGAAAGTTTCATCCTTTCTTGTTGGTGCAGTTGTACAAAAAACTCAGTTTCTTCATCCTCGTCAGAGTCAGAATAATAAAAATCAAATTGAGACTTTGTGGTGCAGGCTCCTGAACTGATACCTCTGATTCTTGATACAGCTCAGCCTCATCGTCTGTTATATGTCATGATGAATCTCAGGATATTGAAAGGCTTCTTCAGTAGTATTTGAATTTTCTCCGTGAGATATGTGATTCAGGTTCTCAGTTAATTGTCTAACTTGATCTGTCATTCTTTATATAGACGCTGTTTGACTCTGAATTTGTGCATCAAATTGAGCTTCTCGTTTCTTGAGCCAATCTTTGAGCATGTTAGTCAACTGATCTTCCTCTGATGGATCTGGTTTCAGATGAAGATCGTAGGTAGATGGTGGATAAGATGGAAAATGTGATGATTCTTCGTACCTTGAATGATTCCAATAATTCTGCCACTCTGAAAGGTAAATACATTGATCGCTCGGGTGGTTGCCATCAAAAATTACACATCTCCCTATTTCGTTCTGTTGAGCAAATGTAGAATTGCTTGGTTCTGAATTCCAGTGATAATTGTTGGGCTGGACAACAGGCCTCAGAAAACCGGACTGTTGCTCCCGGATTTGGGGTGTATCTTCTTCTAGTAAAGCTCGTAATCTTTCAAATTGTTCCATTTTTTAATCACCTGAAAACAAAAGGAAGAAATAAAAATTACAGATAAAAATAAAGAAAATTAGATACAAGTAAATTGGATAGCTTCAAAATTAACAACTCAAGAAAAATAAGTCCCCGGCAACGGCGCCAAAAACTTAACCGGCGTAAACACACACGTATAACGCAAGCGCACGTATCGTTCAAGTAGTATAAAAATATCGATCCCACGAGGACTTAATTCCTACTGTTGTTATTAATTATTGAATCTATTTATTTACAAATATCTAATTGAGGGACAAGTGAAATGATTGCTTGAATGATTTGATTTGTAGATTTGCTAAAAAAATAAAAAGATAAAAAGACAAAAGAAAATACTAAGGAAAATTAAAGACTCAAAGATCTAGGGTTGTGAATCTTCCTAATATCTTTAAAAAAGATGAAGTGATTATTTTAAGTTTGTGTAATAAATCAGTTTACTTACCTGGAACACGAATTTATGCGAAAGCATCTGTCGATGGTTAGACACAATACCCAGTTTAATCCAATTGAACCATATATCTATGTCAATTAAATTACCTTGATTCATTAAGTTTAAATTCCAATTATGGCTACCCCCGCCCGACAGGTATATGTCTATCCTGTAATGAAATCTATTAAAGGTTATCTGTTGGTTTCTATAATAGTCCCAAGGAAAGATTAAGCAATAGAAATACAATAATCATACATGCAAAGCTTGAAGGATGGCGGAAACATACTTATAAAGCTATGTGACGAAAGGGTGATGAGGATCCTTGAGCCTCCAAGGATGAAGTTTCGGCCAAGCAAGAAGATGGAGAGAAGCTTCAAATCTTTGAGTATTCCAAGCTCCAAATGCGTTTCCCTATCACCTCTTTTGATCCTTGCTTGTGCTAGCAAAAATGGAGAATGAGAAAACAATTTTCTGCCTTTGTTTATGCAGCTCACGGCGTGAGCAAGAGAGAAAGAAGAGGAGAGTGTTTTCTTTTTAATTTTTGTTCCCTTTGCATGCCAAAACCGTGAGACACAAAGGAAATGAAAAGTGATATGATATCTAATACCAAAAGAATTTTTTAATGCAAAAAATCCTTCAAAACCGTGCATGGCTTTCCCTCCAAAATGAAATCCATCATTTGCCATCATTACCACACTTTGAGATTAGAGACAATGTATCATCCCTCAAGGTGACTATAGATACCCACCATCTATTCGTATTAGTAATGAGATATCGCGATGTGATTTGCGGATATCACTCGATTCAAAATACGAATGTGTCCGCAAACACTTTCGGGCTCGGTTTCGTTAATTCCGAATTAACGAATTTCCGTCGCGACGTGAATTAAATAATTACGCCTTGCGAAATTACTATTCAGTTCGCTAATGAATTAATTCTAAATTAATTCGTTTGCCCGAATTAAAATCCGATTTTAATTCCGCGTCGAAATCTAATTTCGTTTAATAATATATCGAATATATATTTTATCATTTATTCCAAATTAATCGATCTCTCTCTCTCTCCTAATAAGGCATTTTATCCAAATAAAGTTTCTCCGTTATTATCCAAGATTAATAAAGTTCGAATCAAACATCATAGGTGAATCTTCAGGAAGCGACCCAAGAGATCTCCGGATATGTTGGCAGTAAATACGGTCGTTGGATAACCAAACACGTACGACTGGATATCCGATACACGTATTACTATGTTACCTTACGTAAGTATTTTATACAAGATTTTGTATCATACGTGATTACAGCTCATGGTACAAGAAGTCGAGCGCTTAGTACTCTAGTAAACATTTGCGTTCTTACAATGGAATATAACAAGATATCTTATCAAGAATCGTCTATCGTATAAAGCGATACGTAAACATTCGCGTTTCGTATCAATCTCGAATAGAATACCTCATGTCAGTACCGTGATACGGGAACTCTCGAAGTCGTTCTGCGAAAATATGCCTTAGAATATAAGATCAAGCATAGTACCCGAGTATTGCGTACATCGATCCAGTATCGAACGATCACATGTTAGGCCTGGGGCTGGAGTGTGTCTGCCCCGTACGAAACATATATCGGACATCAAACAAGTCTCTTTTAATCGGACAATCCTGACCTAGTCATATTTCCCGACGGTTGCAACCTTTTATAGAGTACTAGTTCTGTGTCCTGCGCGATCATCAACTCCATATGTCTGAAGTGATACTTCCATCTTGACATCACACCCAGTACACTACGATTCCTGATAAACCCAGAAGTGGTGAACACAGAACCGGTTAAAGTCCCCACCACCAAAACCAAAGTTTACCGATTGTCGCAAGTACTAGCGATGCAAGTCTCAGGTTAAGACCATACACCTACCCTGATGCGGCCTCCCATAGACACGCAGACATACTACCAATGGGATTCCGCGGGGCTATCCCTATCCAGAGCGAGCTGTTTTCCGTACCATCGGTAAAACACAACCTCCTATCGCACTTGCATAAGTATCCAATACTTAAATATATGAGAACTATGCCGTTGTGCCCTCACAACATGCACAAATGCAATACTAGTCTATTCCGCATTATCGATGTCCGATCTCGATAATACTCCGACTAGGGATATTTAATGATTAAACCTTTTATATTGATACTGTCTCATATCATCTCAATACGGAACTAATCATACGGACTTTTGCCATTAATATATCAAAGTAAATAATTTTACAAAACGGCAAAGGGCAATTTCATTATCACATAGTTAATTTTGTACAATAATACAATATCATTTACAAAACAGTGACGCTATGGGTCATAATGTCCAACAATCTCCCACTTGGCCTATAGCCAGTCACTCAAGCATCTAATACCTGAACTATGTATATGTCGTTCAAACACTTGCTGAAGAACAGCCTTCGTCAGCGGATCTGCAATGTTGTCATCCGATGCGACCTTCTCGACTTTTACATCGCCACGATGTATAATCTCCCGAATCAGATGGTAACGCCGAAGAACATGCTTGGATCGTTGATGAGACCTTGGTTCCTTAGCTTGTGCTATAGCCCCGTTATTGTCACAATACAATGGAACGGGCTCAGCTGCTAATGGAACTACTCCTAATCCAATTAGGAACTTTCGGATCCAAACTGCCTCCTTTGCTGCTTCCGATGCAGCAATATACTCCGCTTCAGTTGTTGAATCGGCAACAGTATCTTGCTTGGAAGATTTCCAGCTCACCGCCCCGTTATTCAAACAAAAAATGTACCCGGATTGCGACTTGAAGTCGTCCTTGTCGGTTTGGAAACTTGCATCGGCATACCCAGATACCACAAGATCTCCTTCTCCGTAAATTAAGAAAGCATCCTTAGTTCGTCTAAGATACTTAAGGATATTCTTAACTGCCATCCAGTGACCTTCACCTGGATCGGCCTGATAGCGACTGCACATGCTCAAAGCATATGACACATCAGGTCGTGTACATATCATGGCATACATGATCGATCCGACTGCCGAGGCGAACGGTATCCGACTCATGTTATCTCTCTCTTCTTATGTCTTAGGACACATGTTCTTAGATAGAGATATACCACGTAACATCGGCATCAATCCCTTCTTGGATTGATCCATGCTGAATCGCTTCAACACTTTGTCAATATATGTACTCTGGGAGAGTCCAAGCAGCTTTCTAGATCTATCCCGGTAGATCTTTATTCCCAGAATAAAGGCTGCTTCTCCCAGATCTTTCATGGAGAATTTTAATGAAAGCCAAGCTTTCACCGACGTTAGCATGGGAATGTCATTGCCTATAAGCAATACATCGTCGACATAAAGGACAATAAAAGTCAGTGCTCTCCCACTAACCTTCTTGTATACACAAGGGTCATCTTCGTTTCGCACGAAATTATATTCTTTTATGATTTCATCAAAACGCTGATTCCATGATCGTGATGCTTGCTTCAATCCATAAATGGATCGATTTAACTTACAAACCTTGTTTGCAAGTCTAGGTACGACAAAACCGTCAGGCTGTTGCATATAAACATCCTCCAAAAGGTTTCCGTTAAGGAAAGCGGTTTTAACATCCATCTGCCATATCTCGTAATCGAAATATGCAGCTATTGCAAGCATTATCCGAATGGATTTAATCATGGCAATGGGTGAGAAAGTTTCGTCATAATCAATACCATATTGTTGACGATACCCCTCTGCTACAAGCCTAGCTTTGTACGTTTGTACGTTGCCATCCATGTCGGTCTTCTTCTTGAAGATCCATCTGCATCCAATAGGTTTACGCCTTCTGGTGCATCAACCAGTGTCCAAACTTGGTTGGCATACATGGAATCCATCTCGGACTTCATGGCATCTTGCCATAAAGCGGAATCAATATCCTGTATTGCTTCCTCATACGTAGACGGTTCATTATCCTCAATAAGATTAATATCCACATGAGGCGAGATCAGGTACCCATACCTCTCAGGTACTGTCCTGACTCTCTCCGACCTACGCGGTCCTTGTGTATATGAAGATTGTGGTACAGACTCATCATGGATGGTCTGTTCATGTTCCGTCGATGATTCATTGCCAGGAACAGTATCACTAGATTTTCATCAAGTTCTACTTTCCTCCCACTTACCACACTGCATCTAGGAATTCCTTTTCAAGGAAAAATGCATGTAGAGCAACAAAACTTTGTTCTCTTGTGGGTGATAGAAGTAATATCCTTTGGTTTCCTTAGGATATCCCACGAAAAGGCATTTATCTGATTTGGGTTCTAGTTTGGTACCTTCCAAACGTTTAACATATGCCCAGCATCCCCAAATCTTCAGGAAAGAGAAACCTGGTTTCTTCCTGTCCATATCTCATATGGAGTCTGTTCAACAGACTTTGACGGAACCTTATTCAAAATAAGTACTGCACTGTTTAAAGCGTATCCCCAGAAGGATATAGGTAGCTCAGTGCGACTCATCATCGACCTTACCATGTCTAACAAGGTACGGTTTCTCCGTTCAGACACACCGTTTAATTGCGGTGTTCCAGGAGGAGTCCACTGTGAAAGAATACCATTTTCTTTCAAGTAATCTTGAAACTCATAACTTAAGTATTCGCCACCACGGTCCGACCGCAATGTTTTAATACTCTTGCCTTGTTGTTTTTCTACTTCGTGTCGAAACTCTTTGAATTTTTCAAAAGTTTCCGACTTGTGTCTCATTAGATACACATAACCATAACGAGATGCATCATCCGTAAAGGTTACGAAGTAATGATATCCACCTCTAGCCTGGCTAGACATGGGCCCACATACGTCACTATGAACAAGGGCTAACAGTTCTGTGGTACGTTCACCTTTACCACTAAAAGGTGATTTAGGCATTTTGCCTAAAAGACAAGATTCGCAGACATCATATGAATTAAGATCAAATCCGTCCAAGTACCCACTCTTCGAAAGTGTGGATATGCGAGTCTTGTTTATGTGTCCTAGACGACAATGCCACATGTAAGCTTCATCTTTTAGATTACTCCTTTTGAGCCTTTTGTTTGTTATTTTAGGAGATTCATTTATATTCAAAATATAAAGGCCATTATTTGCTACAGCAGTGCAAATTTCTGCATCATTTTTATATAAATAACACCCAGTGTTTCTAAATACAAAAGTGTACCCATGCTGGGTTAACAAAGATACAGATATAATATTCCTAGTCAAACTAGGTATATAATAACAGTTCAAAAGTTTAAGCATATGCCCCGAGGGCAATTCCAAAACAAAAGTCCCTACAGCCAAAACAGCAACTGGAGTTCCGTTTCCGACTCGTAGGTCAATCTCCCCTGAAGTCAGCATCCTGCTATCCTGCAGATCCTGCAAATCAGTACAAATATGAGCAGCACAACCAGAATCAAAAATCCAATTTTTAAAACTAGAAGTAGTCATTTTATATCTCAATAACAACATACCAGAGGCTAGTGCCTTGCCTGCCTTGATCCTCCTTGTGTCCTTTGCCCATTCGGCAGTCACGTTTCCAGTGACCCTTCTTGCCGCAGTTGAGGCAGACATCTTGAGATTTGTCCCTTGGCTTCCCAGAAGCTTTTGTCGACTTGCCTTTACCCTTTTTCTTATGTTTCTTCTTCCTCACCCCTCCAGTAGCTTTGGGCCCAGCCTTTGGCCTCTGAGAGGTCGATGTAAAGTGCGCCTCGCGCTTGCCCCCTTTTTGGAGTTCTTTTTCAGACTCCTTCAAAATGGATAACAGCTCTCCAAGAGTGTCATCAGTATCCATCAACTTGTAGTTGATTATGATTTGTTCTCCAAGTATCAGGAAGTGACTGTAAGATCAAATCTATGGTCAGCTCAGCCTCCAAGACTATTCCCATATTGGCCAACTCATCAATATCGGCGATCATTTGAGCCCCATGGGCTCAACTGATGCGCCTTCAGTCATTCGGGCGCGGAAGAGTTTCTTCACAACTCATACCTTTCCATCCGCTGTTGGAGCGGTGGAGATCTCGAAGTCTAGCCATCATTATATAAGGATCCAAGTCCCTATTTGGCGACGAAAGTGCTGAGTCATCGAAGCTAACATAATAGCCTGAGCTGTGTCACAATCATTGCTGTGAGTTTTCCATAACTCCAGCTCAAGTGGGTCAGTGGGCTTAGGCGGGAGAGGTGTTTGTATAGTATACAGCATCCTCTCAGCCCCAAGGACTATCCTTAGGTTCATTTCCCAATCAGCGAAGTTTGTGCCCTTAAAGACATTGTCACCCATGATGATGTCTCGGACACTTACCTTGCTTGCCATCTTAACTACGATAGTCCAACTATCTAGTTAACGATAAAATGGGTACAGTCAAACTGTTACAAAAAATAACAATGAATTAGTCAACTAATTTTAATTAATTAAACAAATAATTTTTGAAAGACGCGTAAGGCTAAGTATCTGAATGAAATTGCAAATTCAATACTAGCCTCCCACTATTTTTATCAAGTCTCTAACCCTCTGTTGAGAACTCGGGAAATCCTATTTCCTAGTGGGCTAGGATCCCGTTAAATAACACACAACCTTGACTTTGGCCAACAAGCTGTATGCTATTTAACTAGGTAGATCTCACAGATCAATTGGATCCAATCCAATTCCTAGATCCGGTTAGGTGGACATCCAAGTCCTAAACATATGCATATGCCAATGTATCTTATACATTTTCTAACCATATCCTCCGAATCATCTAGGCCTTGGCTTTGGCACAACAAACCTAATGATTCCAGTTAAGCGGGACCCATTGACAAGGATAGTTTCGTAATCAATGTCGTTGGACAAGAAGTGATCTTGACTTTGGCCAACAAATCACAACTTGGACAAGACACCGATGTGGAACAAAACTCTCATGATTCAAGTACATCCTAATTGACAAGGTCTTGACTTTGGCCAACAAACCAATGCCAATTGGATCTTGAACAAGAATCATTCAATGGAAGGATAATCGCTTAATATAATTGAGGGTTTTATGCGTAAATGGCAATCAATTTATTATCTTTGTTAGGTCTCATCATCATACACCCTTAAGCATGCTTCTAAAACATCATAAAGTGCATAAAAAAATTAATAGTGATATACGGATGGATATATAAAACAATTTGTTCCTAGAACAAATCACTCCCTTTCCACTCCCCGCTAGCAATATACTACTTCTACCCAATTACATAATACAATAAGAGAAACCTCATTTACATTGAGGGGAATTAGGTGAGAAGAGAATACAAAGAGATAAAAGAGATAAGGCTGGACACGCAGGTCCAATTTATAAATTCTAAATTTACAATAATTTCTAAAATTACCCTTTCCCTTCTAATATCTATCCCTTCTATATCCATCCGCTATACACTATTCATTCATCACATACATGTATATTCATTCAAGACATGCTATACAACCAATCAAATCCAATTAATTAGTCTTTATTTAAATGATCATCCAATGTTCAATCAACGGTTTGATTTTGCGCGAGTCCAACTCGTTTGAGAATAAGTACATAAGGTACGAATTCATGAATTATATCGAACTACTCGTTAAATCCAATTTAAGCGGTATTCAATATTAATTCAATTTATTTAATTCCAAATTAAATGTTTACACTTTTAATGTGCTTTTAAAGATTAGATTCTAAATCTTATCAAATTGGGTCTCCAAGCCCAACTAACATCCAATGTTTGTTTAATTAAAGTCCGATGGGCTTTCAATTGATTTATAAAGGCTTGGGCTTTGGTCAATGTGGGTCAAACCCAATTACCAAGCCCAAATAAGGAATCACCCTTAAGTGCCACAAAATCAATTTCAAGCCCATAAGGCCCAATTAAACATAAAAGCCCATTAATTAAATTTTAATATTCCAAATTTTAAAATTCAATTGATTAAAGTGTAATTGCATGATTAATTCATTAAATCAAATTTTCAAAAATACCAATTTAATTTATTATTCATCAATTGTTCAAAACACTTGTCTAACATTTATTTGAACAAAAATCAAGTCCTTTAACATGTCATGTTGTATTCGGCCAAGAGAGATTTTTGCGGTTCGATTTGTTTTTCAATCCAATTGAATCACTAATCTAACATACATATAGATTTTAGGTCATCCAATGAACTTGAAAGCAAAAATTCAATAATAGTGAAAAGACCTCAATTTTCGGTCAAGCATCAACTTTAGGGAAAAAATCATCCAATGTATTTTTCTCAAAATTGAACATGTATTACATCAAATATCATACATTTAATCATGCTTAAGTTATCCAATAAACTTGTGCATGAAAAATTCCAAATCTTCAAATGACCTACACATTCGGCCAATGCATCAATTTTGGGGAAAAAATATCCAATACAATTTTCTCAAAATTGATCATGTATTACTTCATATTACAAACATTTAAGCACACTCAAATCATCCAATGAACTTGTGCATGCAAAAATTCAACTTAATGGAAGTGCCTCACATTCGGCCAAGACATCAATTTTGGGGAAAAATCATCCAATGCATTTTTCTCAAAATTAATCATGTATTATATCAAATATCATACATTTAAACATGCTTAAGTCATCAAATAAGCTCATGCATGAAAAAATCCAATCCAATGGAAGCACCTCCACATTCGGCCAAGACAACATTTTGGGGAAAAATCATCCAATGCATTTTTGTTAAAATTGATCATGTAATATATCAAATAACATACATATAAGCATACTTTAGCATCCAATTCCACAAGAACATGCTTCAATCAATTTTCCCCAAATTAACCCTAATGTATTTCATGCTTAAACCTAGCTCAATGATACCATTGTTGGTTTCTATAATTAGTCCCAAGGAAAGATTAAGCAATAGAAATACAATAATCATACATGCAAAGCTTGAAGGATGGCGGAAACATACTTACAAAGCTATGTGACGAAAATGGTGATGAGGATCCTTGAGCCTCCAAGGATGAAGTTTCGGCCAAGCAAGAAGATGAGAGAAGCTTCAAATCTTTGAGTATTCCAAGCTCCAAATGCGTTTCCCTATCACCTCTTTTGATCCTTGCTTGTGCTAGCAAAAATGGAGAATGAGAAAACAATTTTCTGCCTTTGTTTATGCAGCTCACGGCGTGAGCAAGAGAGAAAGAAGAGGAGAGTGTTTCACTTTTAATTTTTGTTCCCTTTGCATGCCAAAACCGTGGAGACAAAGGAAATGAAAAGTGATATGATATCTAATACCAAAAGAATTTTTTAATGCAAAAAATCCTTCAAAACCGTGCATGGCTTCCCTCCAAAATGAAATCCATCATTTGCCATCATTACCACACTTTGAGATTAGAGACAATGTATCATCCCTCAAAGGTGACTAGATACATCCACCATCTATTCGTATTAAGTAATGAGATATCGCGATGTGATTTGCGGATATCACTCGATTCAAAATACGAATGTGTCCGCAACACTTTCGGGCTCGGTTTCGTTAATTCCGAATTAACGAATTTCCGTCGCGACGTGAATTAAATAATTACGCCTTGCGAAATTACTATTCAGTTCGCTAATGAATTAATTCTAAATTAATTCGTTTGCCCGAATTAAAATCCGATTTTAATTCCGCGTCGAAATCTAATTTCGTTTAATAATATATCGAATATATTATTTTATCGATTAATTCCAAATTAATCGATCTCTCTCTCTCTCCTAATAAGGCATTTTATCCAAGATAAAGTTTCTCCGTTATTAATCCAAGATTAATAAGGTTCGAATCAAACATCATAGGTGAATCTTCAGGAAGCGACCCAAGAGATCTCCGGATATGTTGGCAGTAAATACGGTCGTTGGATAATCCAAACACGTACGTACCTCGTACTACGTTTTTACCGATTTACAAGACAAGGTTGGCTTCTAGCAAAGCGCCATGCCTACCCAATTCTCCAGAAATATTCTTACTGGAATATAAGATCTTATCAAGCGTAGTATACCGCAGTATTGCGTACATCGATCCAGTATCGAATGATCACATGTTAGGCCTGGGGCTGGAAGTGTGTCTGCCCCGTACGAAACATATATCGGACATCAAACAAAGTCTCTTTAAATCGGACAATCCTGACCTAGTCATATTGTCCCGACGGTTGCAACCTTTTATAGAGTACAGTACTAGTTCTGTGTCCTGCGCGATCATCAACTCCATATGTCTGAAGTGATACTTCCATCTTGACATCACACCCAGTACACTACGATTCCTGATAAACCCAGAAGTGGTGAACACAGAACCGGTTAAAGTCCCCAACCACCAAAACCAAAGTTTACCGATTGTCGCAAGTACTAGCGATGCAAGTCTCAGGTTAAGACCATATACACCTACCCTGATGCGGCCTCCCATAGACACGCAGACATACTACCAATGGGATTCCGCGGGGTCTATCCAGAGCGAAGCTGTTTTCCGTACCATCGGTAAAACACAACCTCCTATCGCACTTGCATAAGTATCCAATACTTAAATATATGAGAACTATGCCGTTGTGCCCTCACAACATGCACAAATGCAATACTAGTCTATTCTGCATTATCGATGTCCGATCTCGATAATACTCCGACTAGGGATATTTAATGATTAAACCTTTTATATTGATACTGTCTCATATCATCTCAATACGGAACTAATCATACGGACTTTTGCCATTAATATATCAAAGTAAATAATTTTACAAAACGGAAAAAGGGCAATTTCATTATCACATAGTTAATTTTGTACAATAATACAATATCATTTACAAAACAGTGACGCTATGGGTCATAATGTTCAACATATCTATCCTCAAAGAAGATCGTGGCCTATTAAGTCAAAGGCTAAAATCCCTATGTCTAGTGTCATTTTAGATTTACCACATCAGTCTTATTGGTATCAAACACAAGAAGCATTTAAGACTTAATAAGTAAACCTTAAATTACTCAAATTATAAAATAACCTCCCTTAACCGGTAATATTAGATTCATCACAACCTAGAAAACTACTTAGTTATAAACACATAGTTATACCAAGTAAAAAAATACATAAAAACAATTACTAAAAAGTAAATGCAGAAAAATAAATAAAATGCTAAGGTAAAAGGAATTAACTTCCACTATTAACTATTTAGATATCTCCCATAAAATAATATATAATCTTGTGATAATTTTACCAACCATCCATATAGGCGGTAACCTGATTAAGTAAAATTATGATAAACCGGCCATAAAGGCAGAACAAGAAATAAACCAGCCATAAAGGTGGAACAATAATTAAACCAACCGACTAGTATGGCGGTATCCTCATTAAGTCATGTTTTTTAATAGTTTATATATTATTTTTAGGGAGATTAATCTAAATAGCAATAGTAAAAGAATTACCTTTTACCTCAGCATGGAGAAGTTACCCTCGCATAGTAAAACGGTAAAAAGTAAAAATAAAATTACTATTAAAAAAAAAATTAGAATTATTATTATTACTTCAGAACTTAATTAAAACTAACTATAAAACTGAAATTAAAAGAAACTAAGAAGAAAACTCCCTATTTACATCAGAGGATTTCAAGGAAAAGGTACATTTGAAACAGAAATTTGAAGCTGAATTTATAAGCCCCGGTAGACCTTGGGCGTCGCGACGCCAAGGGCTTTGGCGTCGCTACGCGATGACGTGGCGCGACCTTATTGGTTGCTCGGCATCTCACCGGACACGTGGCAGGGCGGCTGAAAAATTTCGGCTCGTTGAATTTTTGACACGTGGCATGGCGGCTGACTGAAGTCGGCACGTTGAATTTGTGACACGTGGCATGCGGCGCACGTTAGCAGATCGCTTGTGATGATGACACGTGGCACAGCGCACGTTAGCAAAGTTAAACTTCTCAAATTCTGACTTGTGGACCTGTTGCACGTTAGCAGCAGCTCGGCGCACGTTAGGCGTCGCGACGCGAAAAATTACAAAAATGCCCTTTTTGCCAATTTTCACAGTTTTACTCCAAATCACCTCCACAATGTCCTGAAACTTTATTTATCTACAAAATAACACAAAACACATCAAAATATTCACAAAACTCAAGAAACTATACAAAATATTAAGTTAAATGAGTGGGAAATAATGATAGTTTTACCACTCATCATACCTCGTACTACATTTGTACCGATTTACAAGACAAGGTTGGCTTCTAGCAAAGCACCATGCCTACCCAATTCTCCAGAAACATGCTTACAGGAATAAGCCATCTATATCAGGCGTAGTATACATAGTATTGCGTATCTCGATCCAATATCGGATGATCACATGCAAGGCCTGAGGCTGGTACAATGTCTGCCCCGTACGAAGCATATATCAGATTACAAGCAACTAGTCTCTTTATTATCGGATAATCATGACCAAGTCATATTATCCCGATGGTTGCAACCCTTTAGAGAACCAGTTCTGTATCCATGCGCGATCATCATCTCCATATGACTGGAGTGATACTTCTGTCTTGACATCACACCCAACACACTACGATTCTCAATATACCCAGCAGAGGCGTACACAGAACCTGTTAAAGCCCTGGACGACCAAAACCAAAGCATATTGATTGTCGCAAGTATTAGCGGTGTAAGTCTAAGGTTAAGATCAAATACACCTACCCTGATTTCGGACTTCCATAGACACATAGTCATACTACCAATGGAATTCCGAGGGGGTCTATCCAGAGCGAAGCTGTTTCCCGTACCATCGGTAAAACACAACCTCCTATTACACTTGCATGAGTATCCTATACCCAAATATATGAGAACTATGCCGTTATGCCCTCACAACGCGTACAAGTGTAATACTAGTCTTTTACGCATTTATCGATGTCCAATCTCGACAATACTCTGACTAGGGATATTTAATGATTTATCCTTCGTGGACTGATATTGTCTCATATCATTCTCAATCCAGGAACAAATCATAAGGACCTCCTATCATTTATACATCTTGGTGATCTAATCACAAATGATAAGAGAGCAATCTCCTTTGTCACATAGTTAATTTGTACAACAACACCATGATCTATACAAATAGTGACGCTATGGGTCATAATTTTCCAACATCACCTGGTAATTGTGAAATTGACAGTCATAACTAAAGATTAGAGATTAAGGTCCAGGTTTACTTTGCGCTTTTTGCCACAATCGTTACCAGACCAGTTCAACTTGGAATGAATAGGGTCTATTTTTGGTTCATAAGCTAAAAGTTGGTCAATTAAATCATCAGCTGTTCGTGCAGTTAGGAAGATATCTCTTACCAGTTTTGAAATAAACCCATTTCTTTTAGCATCTTCAAGAAATACAAAAAGAAAATCGAAAAATCCATTAACATTAAATAGCCCAATAGGTTTTTGGTGAATATTCAAGTTTTCCCACGACGCAACATTGAATATTTCTTCCAACGTTCCGATCCCACCTGGTAAAGCAATGAAAGCATCATCATGATTGATCATTTCAGTGAGTCTTTCAAGCATACCTGGGACAATACATTCTTCTCCATTTGATTTTCTGATGATGTGGCTTTCTGTTAAAGGTTTTGGGATGATTCCCAAAACTTGACTTCCACCTTCATGTACAGCTTTTGAAATACACCCCATCAATCCAAGATTGCCACCGCCATATACTAAGTGCATATTTCTGTTTTCCATAACTCTACCCAATTCTCGTGCTCCCTTAACAAATTCTGGTTTAGTTCTGGAGCTAGTTCCATAAAATACACAGATATTAGTGAATCGTCGTATTGAAGTTGTCTCCATTTGTGATGCCTCTCTTAGCTCGATGTGTTGAGGAAATGGAAATGACGAGCTGAATTTATAGTTCCCGAAAAGGGTGAGTGAGAAATGCACTAATATCTATAAAATGACAACTATCAGAAAAATAGATCGTGAACAAAAAATGTTAGATACTGTCGGCAAAAAGTAAAGGAAAACAGTAATTTAAAGTAAAGAAAATCAATGCAATAATATGTACTGGTAGTTGTGATTGTGGCTCACATCTTCCTCTGGTTTTACGTCCAGTAACGGCTTGAACGCCCTCTATGGGTTGGGGATAGATTTCCCATCCAATTTTCTTATAAATTGCCAAACAGGGTCTTTTAAAGTCAGATTCCCAAGACTGTATGGTTGTCTTTCTTTATGAAATTGTGTACGTAATCTGAGAATTTCACGATGAACATAGCCACTAGGATGCGTCTCAAGATTCAATGATATATCATCAAAAGGCTCCTTACTCAGTCCATCCCTAATGGATTGTATTTTATCCTCACGATTATCAGACATTATTCCTAAAGAACGACAACGAGTGTTGCACGTACAATGTGCACACTTATAACAAACACACATTTGTTTAGCTCTTCGTTTTTTAGAATAGCTATTTTTCCCTAAACCAGGCATGTAAGGAATGAAGGAGTCAAGTGACTCACTTGCCAAAAAAATCCTTGCTTCGATTACCCAATGAATATCATTAGGAATACCATGAATCATAAGAATTTTCAATCTTTCTGTGGCGCTTTGTAAATTTTAATCAGAGCATTTCGGGAAGTGCAGGAAATATTTATGGAGGATTGCAGAGTTTTCTTCCATGCCTTGGTTTGTAGGGTATCAATTTTTTAGGAAACTGAAATAACCGACTTGAGTCACGGAGTACCGTTATCCGCTACTTTACCGGGGTGGAGATAAAATAAAAGAACAAGCACTACAAAACTAAGAACAATGGAAATTTCAGAAATATTAAACAGAACATGAAATAAACTACATCAATCAAGGTATATTGGGTCTGACAGGAAAAAGTTTCTTGAAATTTTGAGTACTCCAAAAAGGGTTTCAGACGCTGTCCATTTACTTTAAATACATCACCGTCCCTAGGATTCTCAATGTTAATAGCCCCATATGGGTAAACGTGTTTCACAAAATGGGCCACTCCATTTGGATTTTAACTTTCCAGGAAATAAATGAAGACGAGAATTATAAAGCAAAACCTTTTGACCAACTTCAAATATTTTTCGTGAAATTCGACTATCATGAAAGGCTTTAGTTTTGGCTTTAAGAATTTTCGAATTTTCATATGAATCATTCGTTAACTCTTCAATTTCATTTAGTTGCAATTTACGTTCATGACCAGCATTTTCAAGGTTTGAATTAAATACTTTAATAGCCCAAAATGCTTTATGCTCAAGTTCTACAGGAAACTGACAAGGTTTTCCATAAACTAGACGATATGGAGACATACCCAAGGATGTTTTGAAAGCTGTTCGATATGCCCAGAGTGCATCAGTTAGTCGAAGAGACAAATCTTTGCGATTTGGGTTAACCGTTTTTTCTAGAATTTGCTTAATTTCCTTATTTGCTAATTCTACTTGTCCATTTGTCTGAGGGTGATAAGAGGTGGAAATTTTTTGTTGTGACTCCATACTTTTTCATTAAGGATTCAAAAGGTCTATTACAAAAGTTTTACCTCCATCACTTATTATGGCCCGAGGAATTCCAAATCGACTCAACAATTTTCTTTTAAAAATTGATCACAGTTCTGTGATCATTATTCCGACAAGGAATTGCCTCGACCCATTTTGAAACATAATCGACTGCAACTAAAATATAAAAACCAAAGGATGGTGGAAATGGGCCCATGAAATCTATCCCCCACAATCAAAGATTTCGATGACAAGGATGGGATTTAAAGGTATCATGTTTCTTTTTGAAATAGATCCAAATTTTGACAATTTTCGCAAGTTTTGCAGAAAGTGTATGTATCTTTAAAAATGGTGGGCCAATAAAATCCACACACAGATTTTTGCAGCGGTTTTCTTAGATGAGAAATGACCTCCACATGCTTCTGAATGACAGAATTGAATAACACCACTTATCTCACTGTTAGGTATGAATCGTCTGAAAATCTGATCAGGGCAATATTTAAACATATAAGGATCATCCCAGTAGAATCTTTTGACTTCGGTCAAAAATTTCCTCTTATCTTATTGGCTCCAGTCTGGGGGTATCTTTTATGTCGTAAGAAAATTGACAATATTAGCATACCAAGGCATTACATTTACTGAAAATAAAAATTCATCGGGGAAAGAGTCATTGATAGGAGTGGTATCGATTAGTGACTTGTTTCTGAGTCTCGATAAGTGATCTGCAACCACGTTCTCTACCCCCTTTTTATCTTTGATTGTGATATTGAATTCTTGAAGCAACAAAATCCATCGTATTAATCTTGGCTTGGCATCCTGTTTAGACATCAAATATCTAACAGTAGTATGATCAGAGTAAACAACAGTTGAAGAACCGATTAAATATGATCGAAATTTATCCAATGCAAATATTACAGCAAGTAGTTCTTTTTTATGGTAGTGTAATTCATTTGTGCAATGTTTAATGTTCTACTAGCGTAATATATCACATGCGGTTTACCTTCCTTTCTCTGCCCTAGAACTGCACCAACTGCATAATCAGTAGCATCACACATTAGCTCAAAGGGCAAAGACCAATCGGGGGATTGCATAATAGGAGCAGAAGTCAAAAGACTGATAATTTTTTGGAATGATTTTTGACATTCTTCTGTCCATTCAAATGTTGCATCTTTTAATAGGAGGTTACATAAGGGTCTGGATATGGTACTGAAGTCTTTAATGAACCTCCTATAAAATCCTGCATGTCCTAAAAAAGAATGAATGTCCCTGACCGTTTTTGGTGATGGTAATTTAGAAATGACCTCTATTTTTGCTTTTTCAACCTCAATACTTTTAGACGACACAACGTGTCCTAAAAAAATTCCCGAATCAGTCATGAAATGACATTTTTCCTAATTTAACACAAGTCATTTTTTCTTTACATCTTTTCAAAACATTTTCCAGATTAGTCAAGCAATTATCAAATGAATTTCCAAAGACAGTTATATCATCCATAAAGACCTCTAAACAGTGTTCAACCATGTCACTAAATATGCTCAACATGCATCGTTGGAATGTTGCAGGTGCATTACAGAGTCCAAATGGCATTTTTCTAAATGCAAATGTTCCAAAGGGGCATGTGAATGTGGTCTTTTCCTAGTCTTCTAAAGCAATGGGAATCTGATAATAACCTGAGTAACCATCAAGAAAAATAATAAGGGTGTCCAGCTACTCTTTCTAAAATTTGGTCAAGAAATGGCAAAGGGAAATGATCTTTCTAGTTGCGTCATTCAATTTTCTATAATCAATGCACATACGCCAACTAGATGAAATGCGAGTTGGGATTAATTCCCCTTTATCATTTTTTACAACAGTGATTCCAGACTTTTTAGGTACAACCTGTGTAGGACTCCCACTTACTATCAGAAATAGGATAGATAATGCATGCATCAAGAAGTTTAAGGACCTCAGTTTTTACTACTTCTTTCATGTGAGGGTTTAATCTTCTTTGGGGTTGACGATATGTCCTAGCATTATCTTCTAGATGTATTCGATATGTGCAAATTAATGGATTAATACCTTTTATGTCTTTTAAAGTCCATCCAATTGCCAGTTTATGTTCTTTCACACATTTAAAAGTTTACCTTCTTGATCGCTTGTGAGAGAAGAAGAAATTACCACAGGTAAGTTTGATTATCTTCTAGAAATGCATATTTCAGTCCTTCTGGCAAAGTTTTTAACTCCAAATTTGGGTGCTTCTTCATGTTTTTCTTCTTCCTGTGTTCCCAGTTCTTCATCGTCTTCCAATACCTGAATAGAGTCAAGTAGAAAATATTAGTAATATCCGAATCAGTTTGTGCACTTGACTCAACATAATTAGCAGTAAAAAATTTCATGGGATCAGATAAACTCCCCTGAATATGCTCATCCACAATAGGTTCAATTGATTATGTACTTTTGTTTTCATTATCTTCATCATATGGCTGTTTGCACATGTTAAAAATATTTAACTCTAATGTCATGTTGCCAAAAGAAAGATTCATGATTCCATTCCTGCAATTTATTAAAGCGTTAGCTGTTGCTAAAAATGGCCGACCAAGTATTACAGATTGGCTTATAACTCTCTTGCCACAGGTTGTGTTTCTAAAACAATAAAATCCACAGATATACGAATTTATCGATTTGCAATAACACATCTTCCACAATTCCTTTTGGTACCTTAACTGATCTATCGGCAAGTAAAAAGGTAGTTGAGGTTGGTTTCATCTCACCGATATTAAGTTGCTGGTAAACCAAAAATGGCAGTAAATTTACACTAGCTCCAAGATCAAGCAAAATATGTTCAATGTTTTGATTTCCAATAATACAAGAAATAGTTGGACAACCAGGGTCTTTGTATTTTAATGCATTATTAGTTGAGAGAATGGAACTTACCTGTTCAGCTAGAAAGCTTTCTTTCTTACCTGGTGTTTTCTTTTAACGGTGCACAGATCTTTCAAAATTTGGCATAAGATGGTATCTGTTGAATGTCATCTAACAAAGGGATATTGACCTTTACCTGTTTGAATATTTCATAAATCTCTGGGGAATGGTTCAATTTCTTTGTTTTTAATGCCTGAGGAAATGGAGGTGTATGAGAAAAACTGTTATTATCAACGATGGGTAATGGTTCATCAACCCATTTCTTACCCTCTGATTCTGATTTTTCCTCAATTTCACGAGGTTCAAGAATAGGTCTGTGGATGGTCTTACCACTACGAAGAGTAATAATAGATTTGACTTGGTCTAAGTGTTGACTTCCAGAACTACCCTCATGAGGGTTTTGATGGCTTTTGGGATTTGACTGAGGTTGTGCGGGAAACTTACCTTTCTCTTTAATGGCCCAAGCAGATGTGATTTTATCAAAATTTTCTTTCAAATCATTCATCATTTGTGCATTTTGGTTATTGATGGTTTCTTGTTTTTCCATGGATGCACTCAAGTTATCTTCAATGGTTTTCTTAGGTGGTGGGATATATGGTGCATAATTCTGGGATTTTCGAAAATTCTGGTGAAACTGGGGAGGTTGGTGTGAAGGTTGTGCTTGGTTATCATTCCTCAAATTGAAATTTGGATGGTTTCTCCAACCAGGATTATAGGTCTGTGAGTATGGGTTTGGATTTGGTCTATTGAATGTGTTTATGGAACTGACCTGGTCATGGAGACATTCTTTCAGGGCTGAAGGACGGCAAACTTCTGTGACATGTTCATTTGAACTACAAATTTGACATATGATTTCCTGAACTGACTTGACATGATCCTTCTTCTCTGTTTCTAAAGCTTCAATTTTTTTTAGACAAAAATGCATACTTGGCAGCAAGGTCATGGTCTTCCCTAAGGTTAAACATACCTCTACCAGATGGTTGTGGTTTAACAGATGACTCATATGTACCAATTGTATCCCATTGTTGTGTATTCTCTGCTATATGCTCTAGGTAATCTAGTGCATCTTCGGGATCTTTGTCCCTAAACTCACCATTACACATCATCTCCACTACTTGTCTACCTTGGGGTGTTAAACCCTCGTAGAATTGGGCAACTAACCTCCATGTTTCAAACCCGTGATGTGGAAAATATTTAATATTTCTTTATACCTCTCCCAACAATGGTAAAGTGTTTCCACCGACTCTTGTGTGAATTTTGTGATTCTTCTCTTAAAGGAATTTGTCCTATGAGGGGGAAAGAACTTTTTAAGAATATGCTCTTGTAAATCATCCCATGTTCTAATAGCTCCTGACCTAAGGTTTTGTAGCCAAATTTTAGCTTTATCCTTTAAAGAAAAGGGAAAAAACTTTAACCGAATTATATTCATGCTACAATTTTGGTCTGTGCAAGTGTTACATAATTCTTCGAACTCTCTTAGGTCCTGATAAGGGTTTTCTGATTCTAGACCATGGAATGTGGGTAAAAGATTGATGACACTTGATTTAAAATTGAAACGTGCTACTTCTGGAGGAAAAACAATACAAGATGGTGATCCTGACCTAGTGGGATTCATGAATTATCTGAGTGTCCTATGGTGATTAGGATCTCCACGTTGAGACTCGTTTTCTTCCTAATTAACTGGGTTTTCAACTTGGGCAGGTGGATTTTCAATTTGGTTTTCAGCCATTCTGACTAACAATGAAGGTTATAAGGACTCTTTTTTTAATCTGCCACTAGATGTTCGAGACCAGTGTTTCATGCAACTTAAAAAAAACTATATGTAAAAATATGAAACTGCAAATACAAAACTTGAAAAATAAAATTAAACTAAAAAAAGGAAAAGAACAAATTAAGGAAAATACAAATGCAGTTATTTAGATCTGAAAACGTCCTCTAACCCTTGTTAATTCCGATCTCAATTTAATCTCTCGCTCATTTTTCTCAATGTCTTGAATTATGTTTTCGTGAAAATATGAAATTGCAAATACAAAACTTGAAAAATAAAATTAAACTAAAAAAAGGAAAAGAACAAATTAAGGAAAATACAAATGCAGTTATTTAGATCTGAAAACGTCCTCTAACCCTTGTTAATTCCGATCTCAATTGAATCTCTCGCTCATTTTTCTAAATGTCTTGAATTATATTTTCGTGAAGCTTTATGAGAGCATCTTGACATGGGGATGGTTCAAAAAATTCTTTTATGAACAACAAACAGCTTTTAAGTTGATTTTTCTGTTTCCTGTAACCAAGAAAAATTAAGAAAAAGGTCCGGATTTCTGGGTTCAGGGTTCATCAAGGATTAATCAGGACAGTTTGGATCTACAAAAATAAAAGAAAATAAGAGGAAGATAAGATGCAGAAATTAAATAAAAACAAAATACGAAATAAAAATAAAGAAAATAAAAGTAGAGAAAGAAGAAATTAATAAATATTCTATCTACTAAATAATACTTCCCTGGCAACGACGCCAAAAACTTGACACGCTCGAAAAGTGGTCTTTTACTCCCAAGTATAAGAGTGTCGAAGTAATAAATAACCCGGTGAGTCCGAGGTCGATCCACAGAGAAGAGATTTAGCAAAATAGAATAATAAATAGTGCAGGAACGAAAAGTTTAATTTGTTGAAGTAGTTGGAGGATTTTAGGTTGGAATACAATAATAGAAGGAAATGCTGGAGTTATGGGATCCATTTTTAGTCTTTTAAACATTCAGAAATCTCGCTTTATCATAATTTATAAATTGTCATTTTTACCCACTTAATTTATTACAGGAATTAATTATGCCAATAAAAAGAACCAACCATAAAAGCGGTAGTCATTTCTGTCAATGATTAGTCCGACCAAGGTACTAAGCATGCCAAAAATATAAAACCAGCCATAAAGGCGGTATAAAGATAAAACTAGCCATAAAGGCGTTAGACAGATAAAACCAGCCATAAAGGCGGTATAAAGATAAAACCAGCCATAAAGGCGGTAGACAGATAAAACCAGCCATAAAGGCGGTATAAAGATTGTCAATAATTAATCTAGATTTAAATCAAGTTTTAATCATTAGATTTCAATTTATTTATTATAATAAAAGCGAGTTTAATCTATGTTCTCATTATAAAAGCTTCACCCTTACTCCAGCAGAAAAGAAATTAGCTACTCATTTTGTAATAAAACATATTCGTACTTTTATTGTTGAAAGAAAAAGACATTACAAAAAGCTTTAAGTAAATAAACAAATAAGACACTCTCTCTCCAAGAATTACAGAGGAATCATGAAAGAAAGTATGAAAATTTCTAATGCCGGATGCTCATTTTTATAGGCAAATTCGCCACCCAGACCAGCGAATGCATGTTGTGGACACGTGTCAAAGAATGGTGAAGCCACGTTGGGGACACGTGTTAGAGAATGGTGAAGCCACATTGGGGACACGTGTCGCGACGTAAAGGTTCCACGTGTCACGACGTTCTTGCATATTTTAGGACATGCTTGACGATTTTACGACGTGCTTGCAGATTTTACGACATGCTTGCCGATTTTACGACGTGCTTGCAGATTTTACGACGTGCTTACAGAATATTTTTTTCACGTCTGATTTGTCCCGTTGAGCTTCCGACCAGTATTTTTCCTGACAAAAACATAAAATAACACAGTAAAAGAACTTAAAGCATAACTTTAAAATATTTACACAAATGTGTCAATTTAAGGGGATTAATGAAACTATAAGTGTAAAATGATTAACTTATCGTCTAATAAATATGCACTTTTTAGTATTCATTAACAACCCCAAATCGAACAACACATTCAAAGTTAACAGCCAGCGTGTCAAGAACTACAGGGGAGAATCAATTGAGCGACAAAAAGAAAGTGTCACACTTTCAGATCCAGCCTAACGTTCGGGCAGTCATGTCTAGCTGACGACTTTAAACTTAGCGCTAGCTGGGAGGCAACCCATGAAATTTCTGTATATATTGTGATCTGGTGTGGTTTATTTTTGTGTGTTTAATTTTTGTAGGTAAAGTCAGATTTCAGGATGGAAGACATTCTCGCAAATCTTCACAAGTAATTTCCTTCTCTCCCTCAAAACTCTCTGATGAAAGTCTACAAAGCTCACTTGGAACGGATGAGACTACTGATGATCAAAGGTTTTCCTAACTATATTCGTTGGATTATTGAAGCACGGGTCTGATTGGCAGGTGAGTCTTCTGATTCTTTTATTTCACATCTGTCTGGTTTAGGAAGAAGCACCTATGATAAAAAGAGAAGAACTAAAAGAATGTGTGTTTGCTATAAATGTGCTTGTATGACATGAAATACTCGTTGTCGTTCTTTAGGAATAGTGTCTGATAACCGTGAAGATAAAATCAAATTCATTAGGGATGACTTGAGTAAGGAGTCTTTGGATGACATATCTAAAACTCTTGAGACGCATCCCAGTGGATATGTTCATCATGCAATTCACATGTTATATACACAATTCCGTAAAGAAAGACAACAGTTAAGTCTTAGGAATCTGACTCAAAAAGACCTTGTTTGGCAATTTAAAAGAAAATTGGATGAGAAGCTTGTCCCTGACGCATAGACGTCAATCAAGCTGTTACTTTCTTGTAAATATTATATCTCTTTGTCTTTTCCTAATAATTGTGATTTGTTTTGTTATTTTGTTTTATTTTCTCCGACAGTATCCAGACTTTTTGACCTTTCACAATTTACTGTTTTGCTACTAATCGTCCTTTAGAAGATACTAGTGCTATTATTACTAACCCTTCTTCTGGTGTTATAAATTCAACTCATCATTGCACTTTTGAAGGCATCTAGATAAAAATGGAAGCCACTTCAAAAAGATGAGTTGTAAATATCTGTGACTTTTATGGTACTAGTGTTGGTACTAAACCACAATACATAGTGACAACACAGGAATTGGGTCGAGTCTTAGCTGAAAAGAATATGCACTTAGTATATGGCGGAGGCAATCTTGGATTAATGGGGATCATTTCAAATGACGTACAGGATGGAGGCAGTCAAGTCTTGGGAATCATCCCAAAACCTTTGGCGTAGGCGAATCTGATAGGATCATCAAACAGAGAGGAACTAATTGTGCTAGGTATGTCTGAACTACTGGTAGAAATGATTAACCGTGCTGATGCTTTTATTGCTTTGCCAGGTGGCTTGGGTACAATGGAGGAAATCTTGACAGTACTATCTTGGGCGAACCTAAAAATACACCAGAAACCAATTGGACTGTTCAACGCAGATGGATTTTATGATTTTCTTTGTGTATTTCTTGATGATGTCCGGAGAAATGGGTTCGTGTTAAAACCTTTAAAAGAACTCATTTTCACTACCAGAACTGCCCCAGATTTAATTGACTAAATATTAGCATTTGAACCATAAATTGACCCTATCCTTTCCAAGATAAACTGGTCCGACAATGACCGTGGTAAGAAGCATCGGATAAATCTGGATCTTAACTTTTAATTTTAATTTTAGATGTAGAATTTCACCTAACCATGTAATATCTTCTAAACTCATCTTCTACTTTTTAAGACATTGGGGATAATGTCTCATTTAGGTTTGGGGGTAGGAAATAGTTGAATAGTATCTTGTTTGTATGTTGTTTATATTTTTAGTCCAAAATTTTCGAAAAATTCAAAAAAATTAAAATTTTTTACAAAAAAAAAATAAAAAAGAATATTTTGTGTTTTTGTGTTTCTAATTTGATTAATCAGGTGAAATTGGTATGAGATAGATGTGTAAGGAATTTCCACTCCTGAGACGTATCTCAACCTATTTCGGAACATGTTAATTTTTGTTTATTTCCATTTGAATTATTTAATTTATGAATTCTCCATAAAACTGATTAAAATGGATCTTCATATGCTCAGTTGATAGGTATTATCAATATACATGGTAACAAATGGACATGAGATGTAATTGAAAAGTTTGTAATACTCGGTGCTCTAGTTTAATTGGAGGAAGCATCTAAAAAAGCAATGGGATAAAAAAAACGTATGAGATCCGAGTTATTAAGTCCGTAGGGGTATTTTAACACTTAGTGCCCTAAAACCAACTGGTTTGTGAGCCACTGGCCCAAAGCTTGCTACATGGATCAAAGATGTTAGAAAAATATATATATCTGAAATCTGAGTTATTAAGTCTGTATGAGTGTGTCTTAACCCCTCGTGCCCTAAAGCCAACTGGTTTGGTAGTCACTGACCCAAATCTCCTTACATGGATGAAGGATATTGTATATAAAAAAAATCAGAAAAATCAGAAAAATATTCCATTGCCTAAAAAAAGGTGTGAATTTTGATACAAATTTAGGACAAAAATATTACTCTCTTCTCAACTACACTTTTGACTATTGTGGGCAAAAATGAGTTGATTTATAATTTCTTGGCTGTGTATATGGAGAATGGTAAAAATAATCGAAGAATTTACTTATTCGGTAATTTAGAACGAAAAAAACAACTCTTAACTTGGATAAGGAATTTCACATGTTTAGTCATTAACTTCTTTATTCTCTTTTCTCTTGTCTTTTTGTTTTTGTTTGAATTAGTCTTACTATCTTTTTACTTTTGTAAAACGTTTGTGGGTATCGTTGCTGTAAGCCCTCACGAGACTACAACTCGTCCACTAAGGACACCTAGGGGTTTAAAGGCTTGTTGCATAAGTTAAATGCAACCGTGATCCCTACGAAAGTGGCTTAGCTTAATCTTTATTTTAAAGATGTTTATGTTATGTTATTTTGTTGTTTTGCTCGAGGACTAGCAAAATGTTAGGTTTGGGGGTGTGATGAGTGGTAAATGTATCACTATTTCCCACTCATTTGACCTAATATTTTGTATAATTTCTTGATTTATGTGAATATTTTGATGTGTTTTGAGTTATTTTGTAGATAAATAAAGTTTTGGGACTCTTTGGAGATGACTCGGGGTCAAAACTGTGAAAAACGGACAAAAAGGGCAAAATTTTCATTTGGCACGTCGCGACGCGCGGCCTACATCACGACCGCTATTGTGCATCAGGAGCCTGCTAAAATGCACCAAGACACTGTCAAAATCTGAGAAGTTTGATCTTGCTAACGTGCGCTGGATCTTACTAACATGCGCCGTATCCTGCTAACGTGCTCCTGACACGTGTCAAAATCACAATAAATATGTTAACGTGCACCGTGCCATGTGTCACCATCACATGTTGCCGACAATCATCATTAGCCATGTGTCATCCATGTGTCTGCCATATCATCGCCACATCTGCAGCATGCCGATTCATTGTGCCACATGTCATCCACGTCATCATCCACAAATCACATTGCGCCACATGTCATCATCACATGCTGCAGACAATCCACATCGCCACGTCAGTACAATTATTGAGTTAATCATCTAAATCTGCCATGTGTCAGTATTCTATTGGGCCGACAGATTCCTCATCGCCACTTTCCGCAGATAAGAGATCAAAGCATCCAATCAGTGCATGCCACATCAGCGCATCGCGACGCATGAACAATCCACGCGTCGCGATGCGCTTGCCATTTTTTCCTATAAATAGAAGGCTGAATTTCATATTTGAATTCATACATTCTTCTCTATAATTCCTTAAGAATACTAAGAAGATTGTATCTTGCTTGTTTATTTACAGCATTTTCTTTCATTGTACTTTTACCTTTTTAATTTCCAACATTTACTTTTCAGCACTTTATTTGATGTTTTTTATTTTTAAGCTTTTAGTAGTTGTAAATATGTGTCGTAGCTAAGCCCATTATCTGAGGTTGTGATGAATTCCAATATCACCGATTTATAAGGGGTTAATTTACCGTTTGGGTAATATAAAGGTTTATTTATTTAGTCTTAAGCTTAATGCTTCTTGTTAACTGGCCATTAATAAGATTGATTTCGTAAACTTAAAATGAACTTCGAAAATGGATTTTAGGTTTAAACCATAGACTCAATAGCTCACGATCTTCCTTAAGGATAAATAACCCTTTAATAAATTTCCTTCGGGATAGGAATATACCTGTCGGTGGGGGTAGCCATTATTGGAACTTAATCTTAATGAATTCAGATAACTTGGTTGACATAGGAATATGATTAATTAAGTTACATTGGGTATTTGTATCTGACCATCGGAAGATGTTTTTGCATAATTTCGTGTTCCAAGTTAATAAACCGATATATTACACAAACGTAAAATAACCACTTCATCTTTTAAAAAGATTTTGGAAAGATTCACAACCTTGGATAATTTAATAATATTTAATTTTCCTCAATTTCCTTTAGCACAATTTTATTTTATGTTTTAAGTTCAAAGTCACCACCCAATCAAACAATCAATCCATTAGATACTTGTAAACATTTGGTTTTATAAATTAATAGTTTAGGTATTAAGTCATCGTGGGATCGATACTTTTTATACTACTTGAACGATACATGCGCTTGTGTTATACACGTGTGATTATGCCGGTCACCTAGGAAGGCTCATAGTAGGGAGGATAGCAAGCCTTCTCAGTCCTGGGTTCTTAAGTCCTTCACTCTTGCTACGGGTAATGCTGTTACGGTTGAGGCGGTTAAGGATAATGAGGGTGCTTGGATTTCGATCTCTAAGAAAAAGAGAGGTAAGGAAGCAAATTGACCACTCTTGTTAGTTCGAGAGGCAATGTGACTCCGAGTGATACCGCTGATATTGTTTTTGTTTTGGGTGAGTGTTATTTAAGAGTTTGGAACCGACTCCGGTAGTTTCTTCTGTGCTAGTTGATACGTCTAAGGAAGTTCCTGTAGAGGCTGAGGGTAAGAGGGAGGAGGGTGAATGTTCTCCTATTACATTACTGCATGTCAGAGATCTCCCTGAGGCTACTTTAGCTGAGATTCCGCCTATTGGGGTTTATGATTCGCCACTTCCCAATGATAACAGTTTGGCTATTAAGGCTATAGATTCTTTGGAGATAAAGAAATTGGTTTACGGTAACAAATCTAAGAAGGGTTCGAGAGGTAAAAGGAGTCAGAAATGACAGTCCCCAAAAGGGGATAGACGGCGTTGATCTATTTAGGTGGCTTATTCTCTCATATCTATTTTTTTATGATTTTGGTTGCTAGAGTATTCGGGGTCTCAATGACCCTATGAAACAAGCTGAAGTTATGAGGTTTTTTTCGTGATGAGAAGCTTTCTCTGTGTGGTTTAGTTGAAACCAAGGTAAAGGATAATAATTTTGTAAGTGTCTCTAGAGAAATAAATCCTTCGTGGAAGTTCTTTTGCCATTCTAATGTTCTTATGTTTGGTCGTATTTGGGTTTGTTGGAATCCTAGTGACATTTATGTGAGCATTATTCGTTCTTTATCTCAAGCTATACATTATCGTGTGTCTCATGATTCTGGGTTTTGGAGCTGTGTGGTTTCTGTGGTTTATGGTGAGTGTGACTGTGAGAAGCATCGGGAGCTATGGGCTGACTTGATTACTTGTGGTAGTGACTTTGATGATTCTCTGTGGTTAGTTATGGGGGATTTTAACGCCATCCATACTTCGGTTGAGCATAGTGGTGGTTCTTTGTCGTGGCCGTCTTGGAAAGATGATTTGGGTTGCTGCTTGGGTCAGTCTAGTTAGGATGATCTTCAGTTTTCTGGTTGTCAGTTTACGTGGTTTAATAAGCAGGTTCACTCTCCTATTTGGGGTAAGCTTGATCGTGTTATCGTTAACTCCTCTTGGGAGTGTCTATTCCCGAGTTCGGTTGCCCGGTTTCTTCCCTCTCGGATTTCAGATCACTTTCCTGAGCTCCCAAAGAGGAAAATTCCTTTCAATTCTTTGATTATTGGGCTGATCATCCTAATTTCCTCTTGATGAGCGGAAAATATATCAATATTTACCGCCCATTTTACATAATATTTAGTTTAGTTTCTCAGGTTTGATGAACGTTTTGATATGTTTTAGTTTATTTTTCAAATAAAATAATATTGGGACTCAATGAAATCATTTAGGACGAAATGTGGGTCAAATAAGGGCAAATATTGGACTTGACATATTAATTTTGGAGATTGGAAACTTGAAAGGGCGTTTTAACGAAGTGCAGTTTTGGAAATTCCAATTTTGCGCATCTGTCGTAATTTGGGTATAACGTTTTACTCCGATATCAGATTGAGCTGATTCAAGCTGTAGATTAAAGAAGACTCAAAGATCTAAAACTTTGAAGAACAACATAACTTCGAATTCCAAAGATTTCATGACCGAAATTGATGAAAACTCTAGAAGTGTGTTATGCGTAATTATTAAAGTCTTTTTCAAATAAAAAAAAAATAAAAAAATAATAAAAAAAGTCAAAAACATGATAGAAATTAGTGGAGTAATTAGTGGAGCAATTAATAATGGATTTGGTGGAGCAATTAGTGGAGAAATTAGTGGAGCAATTAATAATGGATTTGGTGGATGATTTGATGGAGGTAAAATTTTACCTATAAATACCAAGCCATTTTATTTGTAAATTGATACTTTCTTCTAAGGAATTCCTTAAGAATACTAAGAAGATTGTATCTTGTTTGTTTATTTACAGCTTTCAGTAATTAATTTCAGCTTTCGCACTCTATTTTTTTACTTTTCGGTTTTTACTTTCTGCAATTTACTTTTACGCACAATAATTTTCTTTCTTAATTTTCAGTTTTTACTTTTCATAAATGAGGAGGTAACTCCCCATTGCTGGGGTAAAAGGTAAAACTTTTATTACTAATATTTAGATTAATCTCCCTTAATTATAATACATAAACTAGTTAAAACCCGACTTAACGAGGATACCGCCATATTGGTCGGTTGGTAATTATTTAAATTGGTTTTAACCTGACTAAACTGGATACCGCCTGATTGGTCGGTTGGTAATTAATTATTAATTTGACTTAATCTGGATACCGCCTATATGGCTGGTTGGTAATTATCATGCAAAGTTAATATATTATATTAAGGGAAATATCTAAAATAGAAATAATAAAAGTGGATCATTTTACCTCAGCATTTTCTTTATTGTACTTTTACTTTATTTAATTTCAACAATTTACTTTCAGCAATTTAATTTTCAGCAATTTACTTTTACTTTATTTACTTTCAGTAATTTACTTTTCAGCAATTTACTTTCAGCAATTTACTTTTCAGAAATTAACTGTTCAGCAATTTACTTTCCAGTAATTTAATTTCCAGCATTTACTTTATGTCTTTTCTTTTATTTAAATTTCTACTACCCTTAAATATGTGTCGTAACTAAGCCATTTATCTGGGGTTGTGATGAAATCCAATATCACCGGTTTATAAGGGGTTAAATTACAGTTTGGGTAATATAAAGGTTTATTTATTGAGCCTTAATCCTAATGCTTTTTATTAATTGGCCATTAATAAAATTGAACTGGTAAACTTAAAATGAACTTGGAAAAGAGATTTTAGGTTAAAGACCTTAGACTTAATAGCCCACGATCTTCCTTGAGGATAGATAACCCTTTAATAGATTTCCTTACAGGATATGAATATACCTGTCGGGCGGGGGTAGCCATAATTGGAACATAATCTTAATGAATTCAGATAACTTGGTTAACATAGGAATATGATTAATTGGGTTATACTTGTTAGACAGTTATGACCCATAGCGTCACTATTTTGTAAATGATATTGTATTATTATACAAAATTAACTATGTAGTAATGAAATTGCCTTTTACCGTTTTGTAATTTATTTACTTTGATATATAAATGGTAAAAGTCCCTATGATTAATTCCGGATTGAGATGATATGAGACAGTATCAATCCATAAAGGTTTAATCATTAAATATCCCTAGTCGTAGTATTATCGAGATTGGACATCGATAATGCGAAATAGACTAGTACTGCACTTGTGCGTGTTGTGAGGGCACAACAGCATAGTTCTCATATATTTGAGTATTGGATACTTATGCAAGTGCGGTTAGGAGGTTGTGTTTTACCGATGGTACGGAAAACAGCTTCGCTCTGGATAGACCCCGCGGAATCCCATTGGTAGTATGTCTGCGTGTCTATGGGAGTCCGCTTCAGGGTAGGTGCATATGGTCTTAACCTGAGACTTGCATCGCTAGTACTTGCGACAATCGGTAGACTTTAGTTTTGGTCGTCCAGGGCTTTAACAGGTTCTGTGTACACCTCTTCTAGGTTTATCGGGAATCGTAGTGTATTGGGTGTGATGTCAAGACGGAAGTATCACTTCAGACATATGGAGATGATGATCGCGCAGGATACAGAACTAGTACTCTATAATGGTTGCAACCATCGGGATAATATGACAAGGTCAGGATTATCCGATTCAAAGAGACTAGTTGCTTGATGTCCGATATATGTATCGTACGGGGCAGACACATCTCCAGCCCCAGGCCTTACATGTGATCATCCGATACTGGATCAGTATACACAATACTACGGTATACTACGCCTGTTATAGATCTTATATTCCAGTAAGAATATTTCTAGAGAATTGGGTAGACATGGCGTTTTGCTAGAGGCTAACCTTGTCTTGTAAATCGGTAAAAACGTAGTACTTGGTACGTACGTGTTCGGATAGTTCGACAATCGGATTTACTGCCAACATATCTAGAGGTCTCTTGGGTCGCTTCCCGAAGATTCACCAATGACGTATGATTCGAACTCAATTAATCTTGGATAATTACGGAGAGACTTTATCTTGGATAAAGTACTATACATAGAGAGAGAACGATTAATTTGGAATTAATCGTAAAATTATTATATTCGATATAATAATCGAAATTCGATTTCGACGCGAAATTAAAATTAGATTTTAATTCGGGCAAACGAGTTAATTTAGAATTAATTCGTTAGCGACGTAAATAATAATTTCGCTAGGCGCAATTATTTATTTAAATCCGATTTAATTAACGTCGCGACGAAAGTTCGGTATTTCGGAAATATCGAACCCGAACGCGTGAGTGCGCGTGGGCCCACTTTCTTTTGGGTTGTGTGGGGCCCACATGACACATGTCATTATATGCATTATTTAATTGTTAATACCTTGCATGGTGATAGTGTACAATACACTCAATGGTATTGCATGGAAATTGAGTGTTTGACACTCTAAGCCATTGCATGATTTGTGTCATAAGTTTATTATTAATTTAATAAATATTATGGCATAAATATAAATTGATTTTTGTAACAAAAAATCATAACACTCTCTCCCTCTCATGACCGAAACTGGACTGCAGTTTTGGCTCTCATTTTTTCTTCCATTTTCTAAGAACTTTGTGAAGAAAGTGTATAAGTTTAGAACTTTAATACACATCTTTGGCTAGCACCATCAAGGGATCATACAAAGGTGTTATGGGAAACTAATCTTTGAGCTTGGAGTGATCAACAAAGCTTGGAGCTTCTTTTTTTTACCTTGGCCGAATCATCCAAAGCACAAATGAGGTGTTTTATTTCATCAACGCATCCGCATTCCGATCTTTGTGAGTATGATTCCGCCATACTTCATTATTGTTCATTCATTTATATATATTTGTTTGCTCTTTTGATCTTGGGACATGGATTAGAATTTCCAACAATACTGGGTATTTGTATTTGACCATCGGAATAGGCATTTACATAATTTCGTGTTCCACGTTAATAAACCAATATATTACACAAATGTAAAATAACCATTTCATCTTTTAAGAAGATATTGGAAGGATTCAAAACCCTGGATAGTTTTATAAATTTGAATTTTCTTCAATCTTCTTTCAAGAAATTTTATTTACTTGTTTTATGTTTTAAAGTCACCACTCAATCAAACAACCAATCCATTAGATACTTGTAAACATTTAACTTCATAAATTAATAACAAAAGGTTTTAAGTCCTCTTGGGATCGATACTTTTATACTACTTGAACGATACGTGCGCTTGTGTTATACATGTGTGATTACGCGCCGGTCACGTCTCTATTGTGGCTAGGGCTTGGGATATTGATGTCCGTGGTACTCCGATGTTTCGTTTGTGTAGTAAGTTGAAGAGTGTTAAGGTGGCTTTGAAGAAGTTTAATGCTGAAAACTTCTCTAATCTTTCGGGTAGGGTCTTGGAGATTATGAGAGAGCTGGATAGGGTGCAGTGTGCTTTACAGGTATAGCCTTATTGACTATGCTTTGTTAGCAGAAGAAACAATGCTTTCTTTATGGTATGGTGATTTGAGTCGGGCTGAGGAAGGCTTCAATAGACATAAATCTCGTGTTCAATGGCTTAACCTGGGGGATCAGAATTCAAAATTCTTCTTTACTACTATGAAAAGTCTTCATTGTCGTTGTAAGATAACTTCTGTTACCAATGAGAATGGGACTTGTGTGGAGGATGGTGTTTTGGTTAGGGAGGAGATTGTATCTTTTTATAAGACTTTTTTGGGGCCCCACCCTTGTCAGCAGGATATTGATAGGGATGTTCTTCATTCCGCTATTACTAAGTACGTGTCTGTTGAACAGAGGGAGACTCTTGCCTGAGGGGTTTCTTATGAGGAGATTAAGTCTGTCTTGTTTTCTCTGTAGGACAATAAGGTTCCTCGCCCAGACATGTTTAATTCGGGTTTTTTAAAGAAGACTTGGAGTATTGTGGGGGATGATGTTTTTTGTGCTATTCATGCTTTCTTTTGTTCAGGGTGTCTCTTGAAGTAGGTTAATGCCACAACTATTGCTTTGATTATGAAAATCCCCAACCCTTCCCAAGTTAAGGACTTTCGACCTATTTCCTGTTGTAACACTATTTATAAGTGTATTTCCAAGCTTATTACGAATCGGATTAAGATTGTCCTTCCCTCAGTGGTCAGCTCTAATCAATCTGCTTTTGTTGCGGGGCGGCGTATTTGCGATAACATTTTATTGTGCCAGGAACTGGTGAGGAACTACCATCGGAGTGGTGGAACCCCTAGATGTGCTATTAAGATTGATTTGATGAAAGCTTATGAAACTTTCCGTTGGGATTTTTTGGTTGAGGTTTTACGGAATTTTGGTTTTCCTGAGAGAATGGTGGGCTGGATTCAAGAGTGTATGACCTTTACTATGTTTTCTGTGTCTATTAATGGAGAGTTGAATGGTTTTTTCTCAGGGGGTTGTGTTTTGCGATAAGGAGATCCTATGTCTCCTTATATTTTTATTTTGGCAATGGAAGTTCTCACGGGCTTACTTCAGACTATGCCTGATGATCGGGGTTTTAAGTTTCACTGGCGGTGTTCTAAAGACGGACTCACTCATCTTTGTTTTGCAAATGACCTTATGATTTTTTGTAAGGCGGATGCCCCATTGGTCTCTTTGATTAAGGATTGCCTGGGGCAGTTTTTGATTTATCTGGATTGGTCCCAAATCCAGCTAAGAGTCATCTTTTCTCCTATAATATCTCTCATTCTTTAAAGGATCAGCAGCTGCATTTGCTGGGTTTCCAAGAGGGTTATCTCCCAGTTCGCTATTTGGGAGTTCCTTTGATTTCTACCAAGCTTCGGGCTTCTGATTGTACTTCTCTTGTTGAGCGTATCGTTAGGCGTGCCAAGAGTTGGAGTAGCAGGTTTCTTTCATTTGCAGGATGGCTTCGGCTCATTAAGTCGGTTTTGTTCTCTATTCAAGTTTATTGGTCTTCTTTATTCATTATTCATATGTCTGTTATTAAGAAGGTAGAGACGACTCTCATATATTTTCTTTGGAAGGGTAGTGAGCTTACTTCTTCAGGGGCGAGAGTGGCTTGGAGTATTGTTTGTTTACCTTTGAAAGAGGGGGGTTTTGGGATTAAGAGTTTGGCTACTTGGAATGGAGCGACTATTGTTAAGCATTTATGGTTTCTTTGCTCTGGTCAGATCTCCTCCTGGTCGAATTGGGTTCATTCTTATTTGTTTCGGGGTCGGAGATTTTGGGAGGTGTTGTGTCCTGGAGATTGTACTTGGAGTTGGCGGAAGATTCTGGAGCTTCGTTCTTGGGCTCGTCGGAGAATGAGGTTTAGGATTGGGAATGGTGAGAAGGCGTTGTTGTGGTTTGATAACTTTCATCCGTTTGGTCCGATTGTGGATACGTTGGGTGAGAGAGTTATTTATGACTCTGGCTTGGATATGATGGCTACAGTTGCTACTATTATCTCTGACTCTTCTTGGCGTTGGCCCCTTGCTAGGTCAGCAGCCCTTGTTGAGCTGGCTCAGTCCTTTATTTCAGATCCTTCTTGTTTGAGGGAGGATGAGTTGGTTTGGGAGGATGACAGTAGATGAAGGTTTTTTGTGTCTAGCGCTTGGAATGCAATGAGGATGAGGGGCACTTTGATACGCTGGTACCGTGTTGTTTGGTTTAGTAAAGCTATTCCGCACCATTCTTTTCTGCTTTGGATGACTATTCAGGGTGGTCTTTGTACCCATGATCGTCTAATGAGTTTCAGTATCTCTATTTGCTCGCGATGCGTCCTTTGTGGTTGTTTAGGTGAGGATATTGACCATATTTTCTTCCAATGCTTTCTCTCTTTGCGGGTTTGGACTACTGTGCTGGCTATGTGTGGGGTAGATTGGAGTTCTCGTGATTGGCTACAGACTGTTGAGTGGATGTATCAGTTCACTGATGCCTCATTGTGTCATCTTCTTGTTCGGCTTTCGTTTGCTGCTTTAGTTTACTACATCTGAAGGGAGAGGAATGCTTGCATGTATGATGTGACCCATCGCCTTGTCAGTACTATACTTTATGATATTGTGTTTACTGTCCAGACTCGTGCCAGTTTACTTCGGAGGATGAAACCATCTTATGATAATAAATGGCTTCATATTTCTTGGCGCCTGTCTGATGACATTTTATGATGGTGTTTTTTTTAGTAGCATTTCGGGTTCTTGCTAGGAGGGCCTATCCTCTCTAGTTGTCTGGGGTTTGCCTCCTTTTAGCTTTTAGCTTTGTTGCTATGAGGGTCTGTGTTGGACAATTATGACCCATAACGTCACTATTTATACAGATCATGGTGTTGTTGTACAAATTAACTATGTGACAAAGGAGATTGCTCTCTTATCATTTGTGATTAGATCATCAAAATGAATAAATGATAGGAGGTCCTTATGATTTGTTCCTGGATTGAGATGATATGAGACAGTATCAGTCCATGAAGGATAAATAATTAAATATCCCTAGTCAGAGTATTATCGAGATTGGACATCGATAATGCGCAAAAGACAAGTATTACACTTGTGCGCATTGTGAGGGCATAACAACATAGTTCTCATATATTTGGGTATAGGATACTCATGCAAGTGTAGTAGGAGGTTGTGTTTTACCGATGGTATGGAAAATAGCTTCGCTCTGCATAGACCCCTCGAAATTCCATTGGTAGTATGACTATGTGTCTATGGAAGTCTGAAATCAGGGTAGGTGTATTTGGTCTTAACCTGAGACTTGCACCACTAATACTTGCGACAATCAATATGCTTTGGTTTTAGGTCATCCAGGGCTTTAACAGGTTCTGTGTACGCCTCTGCTGGGGTATTTGAGAATCGTAGTGTGTTGGGTGTGATGTCAAGACAGAAGAATCACTCTAGTCATAGTGGAGATGATGGTCACGTAGGATACGAAACTCGTTCTCTTATATGCTGCAGCTATCGGGATAAAATGACTAGGTCATGTTTATCCGATTATAGAGACAAGTTACCAGAGATCCGATATGTGCTTCGTATGGGGTAGACACAATTCCAGCCCCAGGCCTAGCACGTGACATTCGATACTGGATCGAAATACGCAATACTACGTATACTACGCCTGATATAGATCACATATTCCTGTAAGGATATTTCTGGAGAATTGGGTAGGCATGGCGCTTTGCTAGAAGCCAACCTTGTCTTGTAAATCGGTACAAACGTAGTACGAGGTACTTACGTATTCGGATAGTCCGACGACCGAATTTACTGCCAACATATCAGGGGATCTCATGGGTCGCTTCCCGAAAATTCACCGATGACGTATGACTCGCACTTTATTAATCTGTGATTAATTAGATGAGAGAAAATTAATATGGGATTAATTACAGAGATATTTTATCTGGGATAAAATATGAATTAAAGAGAGAGAACGATTAATTTGGAATTAATCGATTAAATAATATATTCGATATATATACGAAATTGGATTTCGACAGAGAATTAAAATTAGATTTTAATTCGGGAAAACGAGTAATTTAGAATTAATTCGTTAGCAAAGTGAATAGTAATTTTGCTAGGCATAATTATTTAATTACGTCGCAACAGAAAATTTTTTAATTTGGAATTAGCGAACCCGAGCCCAGGAGTGTTTGCGAGCGCATTCGCATTTCGAATTCGAGTGCGGCACGTAAGTCACATCAAGCGTCAAATTATTAGTCACTTTGAGAGATGTGACAACTTGTCACTTGATTGATTGAATGATGTGAATAGTTGATGGAAGTGGTTGGAAAGCATTAAATGCTTTTGGCTCCAAAATTGTGTTTGATTTTTTGGAAAAGGTTTTTACAATTTTTTGGATTTGATAAAATTGTATTAGATACACATTTTTCACCAACCAACTAACTCACTCTCTCCCTTTTCTCTTCATCTCTCTCTCGGCCTAGGGCCTGTTTTCTCTCCAAATCTTTCTGGTTTCACTGAAAATGAGAGGAGAAGCTAGGTGATTTTTGTGGCAAAAATTATCGAGTGCTAGCACACATTCGGAGTCACACGAAGGTGATAGGGAACCGCACACGTGAACTTGGAATCGTCCACCGAAGCTTGGAGCTTGGAGCACATTTGGAGGACCATTGCCGAATTCATGGAAGACCAAAAACAGTCCACTGTCGTGACATACCTTGGAGGGAGCTTGAAGTTTTTGTTCTTCGAGGCATCGCTCAACCGCTCGATGTAAGTATTCTGCAACTTCGTTGATTGTATTCATACATGTTTTATGCTTGTTATTCGATCCTTGGGACCGTAGAACTCCAACAATGGTATCAGAGCGATTGAAAAGCATGAAACCGATTTAGGGCTTAAAATTGGGTAAATTGATTTTGAGCATGATTTGGTTAAATTGTTTGATTGAATATGTTTAAATGATGTTTAATTGAAGATTGATTGGATCAATTTCAAGAAAAATTGTTTGGAACAAATTTGCCCAAATTTTAGGCTTGGCCGAAAATGATAAGTGCCCTAAATGTCTTGGATTTTTTGATTTTGATTCATTGGATGAGTTGGAATCAATTGGGAAATGTTGATTTAATGTTGAATTGGATTTAATTGGATTGAATTTGAATTGCACATAAAATTAACCCCATTGCCGAGACTTTGTTGCATGTAAATGGGTTTGATTTTTGATTAAATTGTGTTGGACACTATTTGATGTTAAATAGCAAGATTAGTTGTGTAAATTGATGATTTGGAAATGTTGATTTATGTAATTAATTATGTTATGCACTTTGTTTAATTAAATTGTGAAATTGGATTTTTTGTGATTTAATTAAATGGGCTTAAATTGGATTTGGGCTTGTAATGTTGTAAATGGGCTAATTGGGCTTAGTTGTACCAAGTTAGGTTTAGGCTAAATTGGTTGGATCCAATTGGGCCCAAAACCGCTTCCATAAAGCCCAAATGCGACTAATGGACCTTCATAATTTAATTGGGCCTAATGGGCCTAAATTGATTTCTAAGCTTATGGGGTTACTCCTTGATTGGGCTTTGGTTATTGGGTTTGACCCAAGTTGACCAAAAGTCCACGCCTTAAAGAAATTAATTAAAATCCCATTGGACTTTAATTAAATTAACATTGGATGTTGATCGGGCTTTGAGACCCGTAACGATTAAATTTGGAATTTAAGTCGTAAAGGTTTGTTAATAAAGTGTAATATTTAATTTGGAATTAAATAGCGAATTAGTATTAAATGCAAATTGAATTGGATTTAATTTTTTAGTTTAATATAATTCAAGAATTCGTACTTTGAGTACTTGTTCGCAAAACGAGTTTGACTCGCGCAAAATCAAATCGTTGTTTGAACTTTGGATGGTCATTAATTATCAGATTAATTAATTGGATTAGATTGATTGATAACATGTTTGTGTGAATACATGGTTGCAATGCATGAATAGTGTATATCAGATAGATATTAGATGGGTGGGGCAATTTTGGAAATTGTTGTAATAAATTTAGAATTTATTAATTGGACCTGCGTGTCCAGCCTATTACCTCCACACCCCTTGTATTTCTCTTCTCACCTATTCCCATCAATGTAAATGAGGTTTCTTTAGAAATGTAGTGTAACGGGTAGAGGTAAATACTTGTGCTAACGGGAGAGAGGAAAGGGAGAGATTTGATCTAGGATCAATGTGTACAGTATCCATCCGCATATCATTATTATTTTATTTTACGCACCTTATTATGTGTTTAGAATGCATGTTTAAGGGTGTATGATGATGAGACCTTAACAAAGATAATAAATTGGTTGCCAATTTGCACGCGAAAAAACCCTCACAAAATATTAAGCGTTTTTCCTTCCATTGAGTGATTCTTACTCAAGATCTAAGACTGGCATTGGTTTGTTGGCCAAAGTCAAGACCTTTGTCCGTTGAGGATGTGTTTGAATCACGAAGGCTTTGTTCCATATTGGTGTCTTGTCCAAGTTTTGGTTTGTTGGCCAAAGTGAAGACCACTTCTTGTCCATCGACATTGATTACGAAGCTTTCCATGGTCAATGGGTTCCGCTTAACTGGGATCACTAAGTTTGTTGTGCCAAAGCCAAGGCTTAGTTGATTCAGAGGAAAAGGGTTAGGCAATATATTGGATATATTGGCATATATAAGATATATGTTTCGGACTTGGATGTCCCCCTACTGGATCTAGGAATTGGATGGGATCCAATTGATCTTAGAGATCTACCTAGTTAATTATCATACAATTTGTTGGCCAAAGTCAAGATTGTGTGACATTTAACGGGATCCTAGCCCACTAGGAAACACAGTTTCCCGAGTACTCAACAGAGGGTTAGAGGCTCGCCGAAAAATAGTGGGAGGCAAGTTTTAAATTTTCAATATTCGTTTAATAACTTGCCATACGCGCTCATTTCAAATATTACGTCAAATAAATTATTTATTAGTTGGACTAATATTTAATAGTTGTTTTAAATAAACAGTTGGACTGTATTCAAACTATTTCATTTATTGTTGATTATATAATTGGATTATAGCAATCAATATAATTGAATTAACCAATTAAATTATAGTTGATTATATAGTTGGACTATAGTAATCATTATAATAAATAGTACCTAAATTGTTGATTAATTATTAGAATCAAGATAAAGTGAAAGATTAGTGTTTAAAACATAATCCTGGGTGAAAAATGTTTTAAATGACTTTAATTTTCAAATTGGGAATAAATTTTCAGGATAGTCCTTGAAACTAATAAGTTACTTTATTTGATAAAATAACAAATTAATCCTAAACCCGGAGTTAAGCAAATAGTAGAGTATGATCTTTGGAAGTTTCATGTGATGATAACTTTAGTGCTTAATCCAATAAGCTTGCCGAATAGATTCCTTAATTTCTTAATCAGAACTTAGGATTAGATCCTTAAAGTATGATAATGAAATTGAAGGATCTTCATAAATCTATCTTTAGATCTTAGAAGTACTAAATTGCAATAGTAAACTCTTGGAGAGTTAATGGCTATACTCAATGAGTCAAAGCCAAAGTTTGCAATAAGGCAAGAAGCGCAAGGCGCATCTTATTTCGACATTCCAGAAGGCCAAGGCTTGGCCAAAGGCTTCTGAGTGTGAAAAGGGCAAAGGCAAAATCTTTATAATCTTCTAGGAAGATAAATGACATATCTCAAAATGTCTGCCTAAATTATGGCAAACGGGATCGCAGAAGAGTGACTGCCGTTTGGACAAAGCAGACATGAAGGAATTGAAGACGGGCAAGGCTTTGACTTCAAATATGCTTGTCATAAAGTATGTTCACTACTGGTATTAAAATTGGATTTTAGATATTTAGTGTGATACATCAATATTTACTGGTGTGCAGAATCTTCTATGAGCAGGATACTGACTTCAAATGAGATATATCTACGAATAGGAAACGGGACGAAAGTCGCTGTTTTAACCGTAAATACCTAAGTTTAGGAACTACCCTTTGGGTGTGTACTTAAATTAGGAAACTGTTAAAATGTAACTAGTTTGACTAGATACATTATCTCTATATCAGTGTATAATCCATTGCGGATGTACCTTTATATTCTAGAACACTAAAGTGTTTCATTATATAAAGATGATATTGAAATAAACACATTAGATGTGAATAACACAATTTTTATTTTGAATATAAATAAATCTCAAGCATATAAAATGACAAACAAATAGCTCAAATTGATTTGATCAGTTGAAACATATTGTGGCATTGTTGTCTGGGACACAATTAAACAAGACTCGTATATCCACACTTTCGAAGAGTGGGTACTAGGACTAATTTGATTCCAATCAAATAAAGTCTACGAATCTAGTTTATTGGGCAAAGTGGCTAAAATACTATTTACTTGGTAAAAGTGCAAGTGCCACCGATATGTTAGCCCTAATTCATAGTGAAGCAAGTGGGCCCATGTATAGCTAGGCTAGAGGTGGATAATGAATGTTTCGTGACCTTTACGGATGTGGCATCGCGTTATGGTTATGTGTTTCCTTTGAAACACAAATCGGAAACTTTTAGAGTTTCTACACGAAATAGACATACAGATCGGCTAAAGTATTAAACAATCACAGTTAGACCATGATGAAATACTTAAGCAATAAGTTTCTCAGATACTTGAAAGATTATAGTATTCTTTCAATGAGGACTCCTCCCGGAACACGTCATCCTGACGGTGTGTCCGAACGGAGAAACCGAATTTTGTTGGACATGATCAGGTTAATCATAAGTCGCACTGAGCTACCATTTCCTTCAACGGATACGCATAAACAGTGTAGAACTTATTTTGAATAAGGTTCCCTAAAATCTGTTTGACAGATATCATATTAGATATGAACAGGAAAGAAACTGGGATTTCTAATTCCTGAATATTTGGGTATGCTAGGCATATGTTTGGATGATACCAAACTAGAACCCAAGTCGGATAAGTGCCTAAGTTGTTGGTTATCCTAGGGATACCAAAGTATAGTACTTATACAACTCACTAGAGAACAATGTAATTGTTGCTTGCCATGCGGTTTTCCTAAGAGGAATACCTAAATGCAGTGGTAAGTGGGAGGAAAGTAAAACTCGATGAAAATCGGAGTAATATTATTCCAGGCACCGATCCTTAATGGAACACAAATAGTTCATCAAGGATCAAAACTAAACCAATAATCTTCGAATACACAAGAACCACGTAAGTGGGAGAGAGTCAGAAAACAACCTGGGGTATGGGTTTCTGATCTTACCTCGTTAAGATGTCAATCTTATTGAGGAATACCAACTTACTACGTATGAGGCAGTGATACAAGCTATCGACTCCCTGTTATGGCAAAGTGCCATGATGTCCGAAATGGATTCCATGTATATCAACTTAGTTTGGATACTAGTTGTTGTACCGAAAAGGTATTGTGCCTATTGGTACTATATAAGTCTTCAAGGAAGACATACGTGGAAGGCAACATACCAACGTAGTAAGCTAGGCTTGTAGCGAAAAGGTATCGTTATCAACATTGTGTTTATTACAACGAAATCTTTTAACTGTTGCCACGGTAAATCCATTTGAATAATGCTTGCTGATGCTGCATGTTTCATTTATGAAATATGGCAGCTGAACGGGAAAATCGCTTTCCTAAAAAGGAAACCTTTTGGAGGATGTTTACAATATCCTGACGGTTTTGTCGTACCAAAACTAGCAAACAAGGTTTGCAGGTTATTCAATCCATCTTTGGATTGAAGCAAGCATTGAGTTCTTTGAATTATCGTTTTGATGTAATCATAATGGAGTATGATTTAATTCAAAACGAAATGAAGTTGGTTTCTATGATTAGTCCCAAGATCATAATGAACAAAGAAATGCGAATGAATAACGAAGAAGAGTGGCAGAAACACACTTACATCGATCGGGTTAAGGATGCGTTGATCAACAAAAATTTGATCCAAGATGCTCCAAGAATTCGGCCAATAGAAAGAACAATGCTCCAAGCTTTGTTTTGAATTTCCAAGCTCTTGAATAGGTTTCCCTATCACCTCTTGATGATCCTAGAAGAGTGCTAGCTCTTATGATAAATTTTGCAACAAAAGTTTATCAATTTTTCCTTCAATTTCGGTCAGGAAAATGAAATAAATGGGAGAGAAAAACAGTTCACTGGTTTCAGCCAAGAGAGAGAGACAATGTGAAGTTGTGTATTTGATTTCCTAATCAATAATAATTGTTTCAAAAACAATAATAAAAGATATACCAAATATTGGTTGGTATATGTCTTTCACCTTACTTTGACTTGGAGTATTTTACACACTTTAACCAACTCACCTAAACCCATCAAGCTAAAGTGAATAAGTTGACTAGTGATGTGATGGTTGATGTGACATGTGGGCCCCACTCGATTCCAAATACGAGTGGGCCCGCAAACACTCCCGGGCTCGGGTTCGCTAATTCCGAATTAACGAACTTCCGTCGCGACGTAATTAAACCGAATTTAATTAAATAATTAAGCCTAGCAAAATTACTATTCACGTCGCTTACGAATTAATTCTAAATTAATTCGTTTGCCCAAATTAAAATCTAATTTTAATTCCGCGTCGAAATCTAATTCCGAATAATATATCGAATATATTATTATAATGATTAATTCCAAATTAATCTTTCTCTCTCTTCAAATAGTACTTTATCCAAGATAAAGTCTGTCCGCAATTAATCCCAGATTAATTTAGCTCGAATCATACATCATCGGTGAATCTTCGGGAAGCGACCCAAGAGATCCCTGGATATGTTGGCAGTAAATCCGGTCGTCGGACTATCTGAACACGTACGTACCTCGTACTACGTTTTTACCGATTTACGAGACAAGGTTGGCTTCTAGCAAAGCGCCATGCCTACCCAATTCTCCAGAAAGATTCTTAATGGAATATACGATCTTTATCAGGCGTAGTATACCGTATTATTGCGTATTGCGATCCAGTATCGGATGTCACGTGCAAGGCCTGGGGCTGGAATAGTGTCTACCACGTACGAAGCACATATCGGATTTCAAGCAACTAGTCTCTTTGAATCGGATAATCATGACCTTGTCATATTATCCTGATGGTTGCAACACAATAGAGAACCAGTTCTGAATCCCTGCGTGATCATCATCTCCATATGTCTGAAGTGATACTTCCGTCTTGACATCACATCCAATACACTACGATTTTCAATAAACCCAGAAGAGGCGTACACAGAACCTGTTAAAGCCCTGGATGACCAAAACCAAAGTTTATCGATTGTCGCAAGTACTAGCGATGCAAGTCTCAGATTAAGACCAAATACACCTACCCTGAAGCGGACTCCCATAGACACATATATATACTACCAATGGGATTCCGCGGGGCCTATCCAGAGCGAAGTTGTTTTCCGTACCATCGGTAAAACACAACCTCCTATCGCACTTGCAAAAGTATCCTATACTTAAATATATGAGAACTATGGCGTTATGCCCTCACAACGCGCACAAGTGCAATACTAGTCTATTCCGCATTATCGATGTCCAATCTCGATAATTCTACGACTATGGATATTTAATGATTAAACCTTTATGGATTGATACTGTCTCATATCATCTCAATCCGGAACTAATCATATGGACTTTTACCATTTATATATCAAAGTAAATAAATTACAAAACGGTAAAAGGAAATTTCATTACTACATAGTTAATTTTGTACAAAAACACAATGTCTTTTACAGACAGTGACGTTATGGGTCATAACTGTCCAAAAATCTCCCACTTGGCCTATAGCCAGTCACTCTAGCATCTAATACCTAAACTATATACATGTCGCTCAAACTTTTGCTGAGGAATAGCTTTCGTTAGCGGATATGCCATGTTGTCATCTGATGCGACCTTCTCGACCTGTTGGAGTTTCTATAGGTCCCAAGATCAAAACTCAAGCATGAATCACAAGTGAATACAACGACGGAAGTTGCGGGATACTTACATCGATCGGTTGAGCGATGCAGAGGCCACGAAGACACCGAAAACTGCTCACTGCCTCACTGCAATGTGCGCCCACTGCTGCAGATTTGTGGTATGTTTTGCGCCATTTTCAACAAGAATTTGAAGCTCCAAGCTTCATCATTTGAATCCCGGCTCATGGGTAAGCTTCCCTATCACCTTCGCATTGATCCCGGAGTGTGCTAGCACTCTTGTTTTGCCACAAAACACACTTGCTTCCCTCTATTTTTGCTTCTTAAAAGTCGACAGTTCACTGCTCTTTAGAAACCAGAAATGGCGTGAGTGAAGGAGGAGAAATGGTGAGAGAGAGAAGTGAAAAGGTGTGTTGGAAATATTGTATATCTTTGCTTATATATTTTCTACAAATAATAAAGCATATACACTTCTTTTGTCTTTCAAAAAGTCAAAGGAAGATATAAAACAATATATGTCTTTCAACTTTCAAAAAGTTGATTTCCAACCACTCACATCAAGTCATTTCAATCAATCAATCTAATCAATTGTCACATCACTCAAAGTGACATGATTTGACGCTTGATGTGACGCTAGATGCGACTAGCGATTTGACGTTTGATTTGACGAGCTGCGCTCGAATTCGAAATGCGAATGCGCTCGTAAATATTCTCGGGCTCGGTTTCGCTAATTCCAAATTAACGAATTTTCCGTCGCATCGTAATTAAATGATTACGCCTAGCGAAATCACTATTCACGTCGCTAATGAATTAATTCTAAATTAATTCGCTCGCCCGAATTAAAATCTAATTTTAATTCCACGTCGAAATCCAATTTCGTTTAATATATCAAATATATTAATTAATCGATTAATTCCAAATTAATCATTCTCTCTCTTTAAATTGATATTTTATCCGAGATAAAATATCTCTGTAATTAATCCCAGATTAATTTTCTCTCTCATCATATTAATCCCAGATTAATAAAAGTGCGAGTCATACGTCATCGGTGAATCTTTGGGAAGCGACCCATGAGATCCCCGGATATGTTGGTAGTCAAATCGGTCATCGGACTATCCGAACACGTGAGTACCAAGTACTACGTTTTACCGATTTACAAGACAAGGTTGGCTTCTAGCAAAGCACCAAGTCTACCCAATTCTCCGGACATATCCATCTAAGAATATTTAAGATATGTATCAAGCGTAGTATACCAAGTATTGTGTATATCGGCCCAGTATCGGATAGTCACGTGCTAGGGCTGGGGCTGGATAAGTGTCTGCCCCGTCCGAAGCACATGTCGGATGTCTGGTAACTAGTCTCTATAATCGGATATGCATGACCTAGTCATAATATCCCGATGGTTGCGCAACACTTAAGAGCACTAATACCGTATCATGCGTGACATCATCTCCACTATGACTGAAGTGATACTTCCGTCTTGACATCACACCCAATACTCTACGATTCTCAATATACCCAGCAGTTGGCGTACACAGAACCGGTTAGAGTCCTAGACGACCTCAACTAAAGTATATTGATGTCGTAAGCATTAGCGGTGCAAGTCTCAGGTTAAGACCAAATACACCTACCCTGATGTCGGACTCCCATAGACACATAGTCATAATACCAATGGGATTCCGAGGGGTCTATCCAGAGCGAAGCTGTTTCCCGTACCATCGGTGAAACACAACCTCCTATCGTACTTGCATAAGTATCCAATACTTAAATATATGAGAACTATGCCGTTGTGCCCTCACAACGCGCACAAGTGCAATACTAGCCTATTCCGCATTATCGATGTCCTGTCTCGATAATACTCCGGCTAGGGATATTTAATGATTAATCCTTCGTGGACTGATACTGTCTCATATCATTCTCAATCCAAGAACTAATCATATGGACCTCTCTTCATTTATATATCTAGGTGATCTAATCACAAATGATAAGATTGCAATCTCCTTTGTCACATAGTTAATTTGTACAACAACACCGTGATCTGTACAAATAGTGATGCTATGGGTCATAACTGTCCAACACGACCTTCACATTGCCATGATGTATGATCTCACGAATCAGATGGAAACTTTGAAGAACGTGCTTGGATCAATGATGAGACCGCGGTTCCTTAGCCTGCGCTATAGCTCCGTTATTGTCACAATGAACGGCCTCAGCTGCTAACGGAACTACTCCTAATCCAATTAGGAATTTTCGGATCCAAACTGCTTCCTTTGCTGCTTCAGCTACAACAATGTACTCCGCTTCTGTTGTTGAATCGGCAATAGTCTCTTGCTCGGAAGATCTCCAGCTCACTGCTCCGTTATTCAAACAAAATATGTACCCTGATTGTGACTTGCAGTAGTCTTTGTCGGTTTGGAAACTTGCATCGGTATACCCAGTTACCTCAATTTCTCCATCTCCATAGATTAAGAAATCATCATTAGTTCTTCTAAGATACTTTAGGATATTCTTAACCGTCATCCAGTGACCTTAACCTGGATCGGCCTGATAGCGACTACACATGCTCAAAGCATATGAGACATCTGGTAGCATACATATCATGGCATACATGATCGATCTGACTACCGAGGCGAACGGTATCCGACTCATGTTGTCTCTCTCATCTTGAGTTTTAGGACACATGTCCTTAGATAGATAGACGTCATGTGACACTGGAAACGGTCCTCTCTTGGACTGATCCATGTTGAATCTCTTCAACACTTTGTCAATGTACGTACTCTGGGAGAGTCCAAGCAGCTTTCTAGATCTATCCCGGTAGATCTTTATTCCCAGAATAAAGGCTGCTTCTCCCAGATCTTTCATGGAGAATTTCAATGAAAGCCAAGCTTTCATCGACGTTAGCATGGGAATGTCATTGCCTATAAGCAATACATCATCAACATAAAGGACAATAAAAGTCAGTGCTCTCCCACTAACCTTCTTATATGCACAAGGATCATCTTCATTTTGAATGAAATCATATTCTTTTATGATCTCAACAAAAACTTGGTTCCATGACCGTGATGTTTTCTTCAGTCCATAAATGGACCGATTTAACTTACAAACCTTGTTTGTAAGTCTAGGCACGATAAAACCATCAGGTTGTTGCATATAAACATCCTCCAAAAGGTTTCCGTTAAGGAAAATGGTTTTAACGTCCATCTGGCATATCTCGTAATCGAAATATGCAGCAATAGCAAGCATTATCCGAATGGATTTAATCATGGTAACGGGTGAGAAAGTTTCATCGTAATCAACACCATGTCGTTGACGATACCCCTTCGCTACAAGCCTAGCTTTGTACGTTTGTACGTTGCCATCCATGTCGGTCTTCTTCTTGAAGACCCATTTGCAACCAATAGGCTTTACGCCTTCTGGTGCATCAACCAGTGTCCAAAATTGGTTGGTGTACATGGAATCCATTTCAGACTTCATGGCTTCTTGCCATAAAGCGGAATCGATATCTTGTATCACTTCCTTATACGTAGCCGGTTCGTTATCCTCAATGAGATTAATATCTACATGAGGTGAGATCAGAAACCCATACCTCTCAGGTTGTTTCCTGACTCTCTCCGATCTACGCGGTCCTTGTGTAATAGAAGATTATGGTACAGTCTCATCCCGGATGGACTATTCTTGTTCCATTGAGGATTTTATGCCAGGAACAGTGTCACTCTGATTTTCATCGAGTTCTACTTTCCTCCCACTAACCACAGCATTTAGGAATTCCTTCTCAAGGAAAACCGCATGTAGAGCAACAAATACTTTGTTCTCTCGTGGGTGATAGAAGTAATATCCTTTGGTTTCCCTAGGATATCCTACGAATAGGCATTTATCCGATTTTGGCTCAATTTTGGCACCTTCCAAACGTTTGACGTATGCCTAGCATCCCCAAATCTTCAGGAATGAGAAACCCGGTTTCTTTCCTGTCCATATCTCATATGGTGTCTGTTGTACAGACTTTGACAGAACCTTATTCAAAATAAGAATTGCACTGTTTAATGCATATCCCCAGAAGGAAATATGTAGCTCAGTGTGACTCATTATAGACCTAACCATGTCCAACAAAGTTTGGTTTCTCCGTAAGGACACACCGTTTAATTGCGGTGTTCCAGGAGGAGTCCACTGTGAAAGAATACCATATTCTTTCAAGTAATCTAGAAACTCATTGCTCAAGTATTCGCCACCACGGTCCGACCGTAATGTCTTTATACTCTTGCCAGTCTGTTTTTCAACTTCGTGTCGAAACTCTTTGAATTTCTCAAAAGTTTCCGACTTGTGTCTCATAAGATACACATAACCATAACGTGATGCATCATCCGTAAAGGTTAAGAAGTATTCATATCCACCTCTAGTCTGGCTAGACATGGGCCTGCATACGTCACTATGAACGAGGGCTAATAGTTCAGTGGCGCGTTCACCTTTACCGCTAAAAAGTGATTTAGGCATTTTGCCTAATAAGCAAGATTCGCAGACGTCATATGAATTTGGATCAAATCCGTCCAAGTACCCGCTCTTCGAAAGTGTGGATATGCGAGTCTTGTTTATGTGTCCTAGACGACAGTGCCACATATGAGTTTCATCTTTATTACTCATTTTAAGCCTTTTGTTTTTTATATTATATGTCTGAGATTGATTTATATTCAAAATATAAAGACCATTATTTGCAACAGCAGTGCAAATTTCTACATCATTTTTATATACAAAACACCCGGTGTTCCTGAATACAAAAGTATACCCACATTGGGTTAACATAGATACAAAAATAATATTCCTAGTCAAACTAGGTACATAATAACAGTCATTAAGTTCAAGTACATGCCCCGGGGACAGTTCTAAAACAAAAGTGCCAACGGCCAAAACGGCGACTGGTGCCCTATTTCCGACGCGTAGATCAATCTCCCCTGAGGCCAGTCTCCTGCTAATCCGCAGATCCTGCACATCAGTACATATGTGAGTACCACAACCAGAATCAAAAATCCAATTTTTAAAACTAGAAATAGTCATGTTTATTTCAATAACAAAAATACCTAAAGTCGGTGCCTTGCCCGGTTTAATCTCCTTCTGGAGCGCCTTATACTTACGGCAGTCACGCTTCCAGTGAACCTGCTTGCCGCACTGGAGGCAAACATCCTGAGATTTGTCCTTAGGCTTCCCAGAAGCCTTTGACGATTTGGCATTGCCCTTTCTTTTATGCTTCTTCTTCTTCACACCTCCAGTCGTCTTGGGCCCAGCCCTCGGTGTCTGAGATGTCGAAGCAAAGTGCGCCTCGCGCTTGTTGACCTTAAACATCTCCTTTTCAGCTTCCTTGAGAATTGACAACAACTCTCCAAGAGTATCATCAGTGTTCATCAGGTTATAGCTTATGATGAACTGTTTTCAAGTGTCGGGGAGAGATTGCAAGATCATATCTATGGTAATCTCAGCCTCTAAGACTATCCCCATCTTAGCCAGCTCATCTATGTCAGCAATGATCTATGCCACATGGGACTCAACAGACATGCCTTCTGACATACATGAACGGAAGAGCTTCTTCACTAACTCATATCTCTACGACCTTCGGTTAGATCGGTGAAGATCGTGCAACCTCGCCAACATGTTATAGGGATCCAAGTCCCTGTTCTGTCGACAAAAATGCTGAGTCATAGCAGCAAGTATAATTGACTGAGCAGTTTCACAATCATCGTTGTGAGTCTTCCAAAGCTCCAGCTCAAGTAGCTCATCAGGTTTGGGCTTAGGCCCAAGAGGTCTCTGTATAGTATATAGCAGCCTCTCGGCTCCAAGGACTATCCTCAGATTCATTTCCCAATCGGCAAAGTTCGTGCCCTTGAAGATATTTTCGCCCATGATAATGTCTCAGACATTTCCCTTTCCTGTCATCTTGATTACGATAGTCTAACTATCTAATCAACGATATATGGGTACAGTCTAACTGTTACAAGAAAAATAACATTATATTAGTCCAACTGATAAAATAATTTTGACGAAATAATATGAAAGCGCGTAAAGCTAAGTATCTGAATGAAATTGCAAATTCAATACTAGCCTCCCACTATTTTTCGGCGAGCCTCTAACCCTCTGTCGAGTACTCGGGAAAGCCAGTTTCCTAGTGGGCTAGGATCCCGTTAAATAACACACAACCTTGACTTTCACCAACAAGCTGTATGATATTTAACTATTAGTAGAGACTAATGGAATATTAGTGATACAATTTTTAAGAGTTAAAATTAGTTAGGTCACTTATGTCAAACTAGTGTAAATAAAAATTATGATTTAGCCGCAATAAATTTATCCACACTAGTTAAAATAAAATATTTGATATTTTATAGATAGAAACCTTAATTTTAAAATAGTGAGTGGGAGAGGGATATACGACACTATATCCCGCGATCTCCGTTGTTAGTCCAAAAATGTGAGATTCAAAAGGCACCTCGAGACGGAAAACAAGGCTTTGTTTTCATCCCCCTACGGATGGTGTCCATTTTGGGTCAATATCAGGTTTGGGTTCCGAGAGGATAGGGATTCTAGATGTATCTAGTGAACTGACCTACCCTACGGTGGCATTTCACTCGTTAAGTCCAAGAATCCCGAAATGACGGGTTACACTCACAAAGGAATAATTAACTGTTAATAAAATTCCTTGATCGAATGAAACAGTAGTTGGTTAATATAGGAATAAGAGTTATTCCCGCATATATTAAATTAACTGAGATTGTCTCGATCTATCATGCAAGTACTTGACCTACCCTACGGCGGTACTTACTTGTGGGATGATAGATTTCCATAGCATAGTAATTCTCTTAGGTTTCTAATTCATTATTCATGGTTCATGCATCATGTTTAATTTTATGCTAAAATTATTTGATGATTTTAATATGCGATGAATGAATGTTAAATGCATGTTTATTTTATTTTTCATCCATGGTTTCTCCAATTATTTCCATACTCTCAAACGATAAACTAACGGGAGAAAACTATGTTAAGTGGAAAAGTAACATGAACGCTATCCTGGTCTGTGAAGACCTAAAATTTGTCCTGCCAGAAGAGAGTCCTCCAGAGCCGGCCAAAAATACTGGCCAAGCTGTGCGCGATACCTACCAAAAATAGGTCTTAGCAAATGAGAAAGCCCGCTGCTACTTGCTAGCAAAGATGTCTGAGGTTCTTGCTGCAAAGCATGAACCTATAGCTCTAGCATCTCAGATGATGGAGTCATTGCAGGGCATGTTGGGGCAGCCTTCGGAGCATCAACGTCATGAGGCCATGGTCTCAGTGATGACTGCTAGGATGAAGGATGAGACATCAGTCCGAGAGCACGTCTTGAGGATGATGACCTATCTCAACACTGCTAGAACCCATGGAGCTCGTATTGACGAGCGTAGCCAGGTTACCATGATTATGGAAACTCTTCCGAATAGTTTCCTATAGTTTAAAAGCAACTATGTTATGAACAAGTTGACTTTTACTTTGACCCAACTGCTTAATGAGCTCACCCATTATGAGTCCATGTTTGTGGATCCTCGTAAGTCCGGTGTAGAGGAAAATGTTGCCGAGTCTTCTAAATCTGCAAAGATGAAGAAGAAAAGCACTGGGAAGGCTAAGGGAAAGCCCATGAAGAAGAAGAACAAGAAAGGCTCAAAGGATGCCAAGCCCAAAGGAAAATGTTTCCACTGCAACAAGAATGAGCATTGGAAAAGGAATTGTCCTAAATACCTTGCTGAGCTGAATGAGAAAAAGGAAACAGGTAAATATGATTTACTTGTTATTGAATCTCTATTAGTGAATGATGATAAATCCGCTTGGATTCTTGATTCTGGAGCCACTAACCATGTTTGTTCTTCTTTACAGCTACTTGATTCATAGAGGGACCTTGATGAATGTGACTACACCATGAGGGTTGGGACATGGGATGCCGTTTCAGCAAGAGCAGTGGGAGTTTCTAGTTTAAATTTCATGAATAATAGTTATTTAAATTTGAACATTGTGTTATTCATTCCTGGTTTTCGCAGGAATTTAATTTCTGTTTCTAAACTCTTGGATGATGGTTATTCAGTTTCTTTTAATATCAATTTGGTTATTATTGGTAGAAATGGATTAACTATATGCACAGGAAACTCAGAAAATAACTTATATATGTTAAAACCATTAACACATAGGTCACTGCTCAATGCTGAAATGTTTAAGGTTGAGAAACCTAAAACTAAACGGCCAAAGATTTCTCACGATGACACATATCTATGGCATCTTAGACTTGGTCATATCAATCTTGACCGGATAAATAGATTGATAAAGAACAGAGCCTTAAACCAGTTAAAGCTCGGGACTTTACCAGTTTGTAAATCTTGTTTAGAAGGAAAAATGACCAAGAGACCTTTTACTGGAAAAGGTATAAGAGCCAGTCAACTACTTGAGCTAATACATTCGGACGTTTGCGGACAGATGAATGTAAGAGCCTGAGGTAGTTATGAATACTTTGTCACATTCACTGACGATTATTCAACATATGGTTATGTCTACCTAATGCATCACAAATCAGATACCTTTGAAAAGTTTAAAGGGTATCATGCTGAGGTTGAGAACCAATTAGGTAAGACAATCAAAGCTCTACGATCGGATCGTGGAAGGGAATACCTCGACAGAGATTTCGAGGAATTCTTAGTTGAGCAGGGGATAGTATCCCAACTCACAGCGTCTGGAACACCATAGCAAAATGGTGTTGCAAAGAGGAGAAATCAGACCCTACTAGACATGATGAGATCTATGTTTAGTTATAGCTCACTACCTAGTTCATTCTAGGGATATGCACTGCAAACCGCAATGCATATCCTCAATGTAGGTCCATCTAAGTCTGTTCCTAAGACTCCCTTAGAGTTGTGGAATGGTCATAAAACTAGTTTACAACATTTCCGCATATGGCGGTGTCCAGCACATGTGATGAAGAATAAGACTACAAGGTTGGAGCCACATTCTCAGGTGTGCCTATTTGTAGGCTATCCTAAGGAAACTAGGGGTGGATTCTTCTATAGTCCTGATGGTAACAAAGTATTTGTATCGACAAATGCCACATTTCTAGAGGAGGACTATATAAGGGAGTTCAAACCTCGGAGTAAGGTGTTACTCGAGGAGTTACTTACTGGTTCGACCAACACACCACCGTCGACAAAAGTTGACAAAAACTTAGCACCTTCGACATCTGAGAGTCAGATACAAATTCGGCAGAATGATCTACCACCTAGAGGCAGTGGGAGGGTTGTACGACAACCTGATCGCTACCTTGGGGTTGGAGAGGCACAAGTTGTCGCATTCAGCGATGGTATATATGATACATTGACCTATCATAGTGCAATAGATGATTCTGACAAAGAGGAATGGCTCAAAGCCATGAACCTAGAGATGGAGTCCATGTACTCTAACTCAGTCTGGGAACTTGTAGACCAACCTGATGGGGTAAAACCCATAGGTTGCAAGTGGATCTACAAGAGAAAGAGGGGATAATATGGGAAGGTACAAACCTTTAAGGCTAGACTAGTGGCCAAGGGTTATACCCAGAAAGAGGTAGTTGACTATGAGGAAACTTTCTCGCCAGTAGCCATGCTTAAATCCATCCGCACTCTTTTATTTATTGCCGCATATTATGACTATGAAATTTGGCAAATGGATGTCAAGACTGCATTCTTGAATGGCAATCTTGATGAGAGTATCTATATGATACAACCAGAGGGGTTCATCGCCCAAGGTCAAAAGCAAAAGGTTTGCAAGCTGCAAAGGTCCATTTATGGACTCAAGCATGCATCTCGATCTTGGAATATAAGATTTGATACCACGATCAAGTCTTATGACTTTGAGCAGAATGTTGATGAGCCTTGTGTATACAAGCGCGTCATTGACGGGAAGGTGGTTTTTCTTGATTTATACGTCGATGATATTTTACTCATTGGGAATGATATAAAGATATTATCAGACGTAAAAACCTGGCTAGCTAACCAATTCCAAATGAAAGATTTGGGAGAGGCCAGTTATATTCTTGGGATCCAGATACTTCGGGATCACAAGAAACGACTGTTAGCTATGTCTCATGCATCCTATATCGACAAGATCCTTGTGCGATTTGGTATGCAGAATTCCAAGAAAGGAAATCTGCCTTATCGACATTGAATCCATTTGTTAATGGAACAGTCTCCTAAAACCCCTCAAGATGTTGAGGAAATGAGACATATCCCATACGCCTCAGCAGTTGGTAGTCTCATGTATACTATGTTATGCACGAGACCGGACATCTGTTTTGTAGTGAGAGTAGTCAGTAGGTTTTAGTCAAACCAAGGATTGGATCACTGGGTGGCTGTGAAACACATTCTCAAGTATCTTAAGAGAATGAGAGATTATATGCTTGTGTATTCCGGTGAGGATATGATCCTAAGGGGAAATACAGACTTTGATTTTCAGACAGATGTCGATTCTAGGAAATCCACATCTGGATCAGTGTTCACCCTAGGTGGTGGGGCTATAATATGGCAAAGTATAAAGCAATCTTGCATTGTTGACTCCACCATGGAGGCTGAATATGTAGCAGCTTGTGAACCAGCTAAGGAATCAGTCTGGCTCCGTAAATTCATGGGAGATCTGGAAGTTGTTCCAGATATAGATAAACCACTCACACTCTATTGCAATAATAGTGGTGCGGTGGCAAACTCCAAAGAACCAAGAAACCACAAAATGGGAAAGCTTATAGAGAGGAAATATCATCTCATCAGGGAGATAGTTCAGAGAGGAGACGTTACCATCACAAAGATTGCATCCGCAGAGAACCTGGATGATCCGTTTACAAAGACCTTGCCGGCTAAAGTTTTTGAAGGTCACCTAGATGGTCTAGGATTACGTGACATGTCCCATTTTCTTATGTGTTTTGAAATAAAATGATGCATTATTCATTTATCAAATTGTTTGTTTAATTTTCGCATATTATAAATCATCTTGAATAGCCTAGATTACTTATGTGCCTTCAGACTTAGTGTATGAGTGTCATACACAAGAGGATTTAAGTCTGAAGTTAGTAATCTTAAATAGTCCATAGAGAGCAAACAAAGCGGGTAATTTATTTATGGTTTATCTATAGCTGCGGTCCATTCTATATTTGTATGGCGATCTTGATTCGGATCGTCCATGTAGAGACATGAGAATGGAGACACCTTGTATGATGCGATCATATAGGACTGGACCCAGATGGAAATGACATTCTTATAATATCCGTTAAACCAAGAAACTCATTTCGATCTACTAGATGGTCATATATGGATTGATCTTCATCCTGAGTGTGCTACGAACTCCTGCATGGCAGACTATGTCCTTTGATTTACAAAGGTGAGGTTGGTGTAGCAGTCTCGGCCAATAGCTACGTATTTTGGGGACATAGTCTATTATGTAGCTGGGAATGTTTTACATAGACATGGAGTTCACTCCTTCTTGCGAGAAGTAGAGGAGTATCTTTTTTAAGGGTTGATTCGGTGCTTGAACGATTTGAGCGCTCAAGTTTTTCTGTTACGAATAGAAAGATTAAAATTAATAATGGTTATGAATAAATCGTTCATTAGAGAATCAATGGTACTTAAGGTAAAATAATTAGAGGGGTATAACAGACATTATGACCCGGCTCTAATTATGAGATACTCGTGAAGGGTCAATTCGTATGTAATGACTATATCGATGGACACCGACTTGGTTCGGATTAATATATCATCTGCGGCAACAAGAGTGCAACTTCAGGTTTTTAGTGGAATAACCCGAAGTTAATAATTCAGAATATTTAATTAAGAGCTTAATTAATATTTCGAGATTATTGAAGCTCAGAACCGTAGGTCCATTTGGTCCCCGTGCTAGCTCAATTTACTGTACCGGATTTAGTATAATTGGATAGTCCAATTATATACTCACATATGTATAAATATTATTAATATGATTAATAATATTATTTGTCACACTTGAAACTATATATTAAAAGTTAATATATGGTATTAATAATTATATGATAATTATTAAATACAAAATATTAAATTATATATATGATATAATTTAATAAGGCTAAAGTTGTAATTTCAAAATTAAAGGGTTTTGGAAACACTTGATTTAATTTTGGAAGTTACAAATCTATAATGGCATTAATCTTTTTGATTTTGTAACATCTTTGACTTTATGGAAAGTTAATATCACATGTTGCAAAATTAATAAAAGAATATATGCCATTGCCGAAAATTTGATAAAGATAAAGGGAAAGGATTTGTTTGTTTTGGAAACAAATAATCTTTGGCATTAATTTGGAAGTTATGAGTTTCAAAGTTGGTCAATTGCTTATTTAATTTTGTAACATCTTTTTAATAATGGCAATTGAAAATTTTCACTTGCATGATTATCCTATACCCAAATATATGAGAACTATGCCGTTGTGCCCTCACAACACGCACAAGTGTAATACTAGTCTTTTACGTATTTATCGATGTCCAATCTCGATAATACTCTGACTAGGGATATTTAATGATTTATCCTTCGTGGACTGATACTGTCTCATATCATTCCCCATCCAGGAACAAATCATAGGGACCTCTCATCATTTATACATCTAGGTGATCTAATCACAAATGATAAGAGTGCAATCTCTTTTGTCACATAGTTAATTTGTACAACAACACCATGATCTATACAAATAGTGACGCTATGGGTCATAATTGTCCAACAATCTCCCACTTGGCCTATAGCCAGTCACTCGAGTGCCTAACACCCGAACTATGTACGGTTGGTTCAAATTACTGAGAAAAGGTTTTTCGTCAGCGGATTTACATGATTATCATCTGATGCGATTTATACGATCATCACATCGCCACGATGCATGATCCGAACGAATCAGATGAATAGTCGAAGTATATATCTGGATCATTGATGAGACCATTAATTCTTTAGCCTTTGTTGACGCCTAGCTCAGCTGCTAACAGAATTATATCTAATCTAATTAGATTTGTTTATCGACCCAGAAGGCTTCTATTACCGCCTCAGCTGCAGTAATTACCCGCATTTGTTGTTTATTCGGCAACAATATCTTGCTTGGAAGATTTCCAGCTCACTGTTCCGTTATTCAAACTGTATAGTACCGTTTGCGACTTATAGTCGTTTTATCGGTTTAGGAAACTTGCAGTAGTGATCCCAGTCACTTCAAGTTCTCCATATCCATAGATTAAGACAGCATCCTTAGATCTCTCAGATACTAACGGATGTTCTTAACATCAATCCAGTGAATATTACTCGGATTGGCCTGTTTGTGAATCCATATGCTCAAAGCGTATGAGACACCAGGTCACGTACATTTTTCAATGTACGATTTCTCGGAGAGTTTCAAAAACTTTAAATCTTTCTTAGAAGATCTTTATTCCTAGAATAAAGGTTGTTTCTCCCAAGAATTATTCGGAGAATTTTATTGAAAGCCAAGCTTTCACCAATTTTTATTTTGGGAATATCATTTCCAAGAAATGACATATATTATCATTATTTTATAGGACAACCACTGTCAGTGCGCTCCCACTAACCCTCTTATATACACAATAATCTTTGCGTTTCGAATTAAATCATATACCATTATGATTACATCAAAATGACAATTCCAAGAACTTATGCTTGCTTCAATCCAAACATGGATCGAATAACCTGCAAACCTTGTTTGCTAGTTTTGGTACGACAAAATCGTCAGGACGTTATAAACATCCTCCAAAAGGTTTCCTTTTCAGGAAAGCGATTTTCCCGTTAAGCTGGCATATTTCATTTCTGAAACATGCAGCATTAGCAAGCATTATCCAAATGGATATACCATGGCAACAGGTAAAAGGTTGAATCGTTATCAACATAATGTTGATAACGATACCTTTCCGCTACAAGCCTAGCTTAGTACGTTGGTATGTTGCCATCCATGTATGTCTTCCTTGAACATTTATAAGTACCAATAGTCACAATGCCTTGCGGTACATCAACTAGTATCCAAACTTGTTGATATACAAGGAATCCATTTCGGACTCATGACACTTTGTCATATTAGGGAGTCGATACCTTGTATCACTTCCTCATACGTAGTCAGTTGGTATACCTCTATAAGATAGACATCTTTATGAGGTGAGATCAGAAACCCATTCCCCAGGTTGTTTTCTGACTCTCTCCGACTTACGCGGTTCTTGTGTATTCGAAGATTATTGGTAATAGTTTCATCCTTGATGAACTATCTGTGTTCCATTAAAAACTCGGTGCCATGAATAGTATTACTCCGATTTTCATCGAGTTTTACTATCCTCCCACTTACCACTACATATCGGTATTCCTCTCAGGAAAACCGCATGGTGAGCAACAATCTAATTGTTCTCTTGTGAGTTGTATAAGTACTATAATTATCGTATCCCTAAGATAACTTACAATTGGCACTTATCCAATTTAGGTTTTAGTTTGGTATCATCCAAACATATGCCAAGCATACCCAAATTATCAGGAATGAGAAACCCGGTTTCTTTCCTGTTCATATTTAATATGAAATCTGTCTAACAGATTATAATGGAACCTTATTCTAAATAAGTTCTTGCACTGTTTAAAGCTTATCCATTGAAGGAAATGGTAGCTCAGAGCGACTCATGATTAACCTTATGATGTCCAACAAGATTCGGTTACTCAGTTCGGACACACCATCAAACTGACGTGTTCCGGGAGGAGTCCTCATTGAAAGAATACTTTACTCTTTCAAGTATGTAAGAAACTTATTGCTTAAGTATTTTCCATTACGGTCTTACCGTAACGATTTAATACTATAGCCGATCTTTTTGTTTATTTCGTGTCGAAACTTTAAAGTTTACGATTTGTGTTCTTCAAAAGAAACACATAACCATAACGCGATGCCACATCCGTAAGGTCACGAAATATTTATATCCACTTCTAGCCTAGCTAGATATGGGCCTATTTGCTTCACTATGAACTAGGGTTAACAGATAGGTGGCATTTACACTTTTACCAAGTAAATAGTGTTTTAGGCACTTTGCCCAATAAACTAGATTCGTATACTTTATTTGAATAGAATCAAATCAGTCCTAGTACCCACTCTCCGAAAGTGTGGATATACGATTCTTGTTTAATTGTGTCCCAGACATCAATGCCACAATTAAGTTTCTTCTGATCAAATCAGTTAAGCTATTGATTTGTCATGTTATATATTTGAGATATTATTTATATTCAAAATATAAATGCTATTATTCACATCTAATGTGTTTATCTCAATATCATCTTTATATAATAAAATACTTTAGTGTTCTAAAATAGAAAGGTTCACCCGCTGCGGGTCAAACACTGATATAGAGATAATGTTCCTAGTCAAACTAGTTACATTATAACAGTTTCCAAATTTAGGTACACAGCCGAAGGTAGTTCCTAAACTTAGGTATCCACGGTTAAAACAGCGAATTTCATCCCGTTTACAATTCGCAGATTAAATCTCAACTGAAGTCAGTATCCTGCTCACAGCAGATTCTGAACTTGAATATATATTTATGTACCACACTAAGTATCTAAAATCCAATTTTAATACTAGTAGTGCACATAATTTTGACAAACTTATTTGAAGTTAGTGCCTTGCTCGTCTTCAATTTCTTCATGTCTGCTTTGTCCAAACGGCAGTCACGCTTCCGCGATCCCGTTTGCCACATTTATCAGACATTTTGGGATATGTCATTTATCTTCCCAGAAGATTATAATGATTTTGCATTTGCCTGTTTCAACACTTCAGAAGCCTTTGGCCAAGCCTTGGCCTTCTAGAATATCGAAGTAAGGTGCGCATTGCGCTACTTGTCTTATTGCAAAGTTTTGACTTTGTCTCCTTGAGAATAGTCATTAACTCTCCAAGAGTTATAATTGCAATTAAGTACTTCTAAGATCTAATAAAAGATCTATGAAGATCCTTCAATTTCGTCATCATACTTTAAGGATCTAATCCTTAGTTCTGATTCAGAAATTAAGGAGTCTACTGCGGTAAGTATAATGGATTAAGCACTAAGGTTATCATCATATAATATTCCCAAGATTATGCTCTACTGTTTGCTTAACTACGGGCTTAGGCTTAATATATTATTTTATCAAATAAAATAACTTATTAAATTTCCAGGACCATCCTGAAATTTATTCCCAATTTGAAAATTAAACCATTTAAATACAATTTTCCCAGGATTATGTTTTAAATGACAATCTTTCAATTTTATCTTGATTTTAATAGTCCAACTATTTAATCATCGATTTAGGTACTATTTAATATAATGATTACTATAGTCCAACTATATAATAAACTATACTTTAATAGATTAAATTCAATTATATTGATTACTATAATCCAATTATAAAATCAACTATAAATGAATAGTTTGAATATATAGTCCAACTATTTATTAAAAACAACAATTTAAATATTAGTCCAACTAATACTTTTAATTTATTTGACGAGTGATATTTGTTTGAGCGCGTATGTCGAGTAATTGAACGAATATTGCAAATTCAATTCTTGCCTCCCACTATTTTTTGGCGAGCCTCTAACCCTCTGTCGAGTACTCGGGAAACCGCGTTTCCTAGTGGGCTAGGATCCCGTTAAATATCACACAATCTTGACTTTGGCTAACAAATTGTATGATAATTAACTAGGTAGATCTCTAAGATCGATTGGATCCGATCCAATTCCTAGATCCGGTAGGGGGACATCCAAGTCCGAAACATATATCTTATATATGCCAATACATCCAATGTATTACCTAACCTATTTCCTCTGAATCAACTAAGCCTTGGCTTTGGCACAACAAACTTAGTGATCCCAGTCAAGCGCGACCCATTGACCATGGAAAGCTTCGTAATCAATGTCGATGGACAAGAAGTGGTCTTGACTTTGGCCAACAAACCACGACTCGGACATGACACTGACATGTAACAAAGCCTTCGTGATTCAAACACATCTTCGACAGACAAAGGCCTTGACTTTGGCCAACAAACCAATGCCGTCTCGGATCTTGAGTGAGAATCACTCAATGGAAGGAATGACGCTTAATATATTGCGAGGGTTTTTCGAGTGCAAATTGGCAACCAATTTATTATCTTTGTTAAGGTCTCATCATCATACACCTTTAAACATGCATTCTAAACACATAATAAAGCGCGTATGTAAAATAATAATGATATGCGGATGGATACTTTACACATCGATCCTAGATCAAATCTCTATCTTTCTCTCTCCCGCTAGCACAAGTATTACTTCTACCCGTTACACTACACTTCTAAAGAAACCTCATTTACATTGAGGGGAATAGGTGAGAAGAGAATACAAAGAGTATAGAGGTAATAAGCCTGGACACACAGGTCCAATTTAATAAATCGAATTTATTACAACAATTTCTAAAATTTCCCACCCGACTAATATCCATCCGATATTCATTATTCATTCATCACAACCATGTATTCACACAAGCATGTTATCAATCAATCTAATCAAATTAATTAATCTGATTATTAGTGATCATCCAATGTTCAAACAACGATTTGATTTTGTGCTAGTTAAACTCGTCTTTGCGAATAAGTACTCAAAGTACGAATTCTCGAATTAAATTAAACTACATCATTCAATCCAATTTAATATGCATTCAATTCTAATTCGTTATTTAATTCCAAATTAAATACTACACTTTATTAATGAACTTTTACGACTTAAATTCCAAATTTAATCGCAACGGGTTTCAAAACCCGATTAACGTCCAATGTCAATTTAATTAAAGTCCAATGGGCTTTTAATTGATTTCTTAAGGCGTGGACTTTTGGTCAACTCGGGTCAAACCGAAAACCAAAGTCCAATCCGGGAGTTACCCCATAAGCCCATAAATCAATTTTGGCCCATTAGGCCCAATTAAACTTTAAAGTCCATTAAGTCGCATTTGGGCTTTATGGTGGCGGTTTTGGGCCCAATTGGATCCAATCCAATTTGCCTTAACCCAACTTTGTACAACAAAGCCCATTAAGCTCAATAACAACACTAAAGGCCCAAATCCAATTTTAAGCCCAATTTAATTAAATACAAAAATTCCAAATTTCATACTTTAATTAACCAAAGTGCATTAACATAATTAATCACCCAAATCATTTATTTCCAAAACACAAATTAGGCTAATTAATCATGTCATCTACATTAATTAGTGTCCAACACATTTAATCAAAAATCAAACCCATTTATACATGCTTTAGGTCTCGGCCAAGGGAGTGATTTTTATCCGATTCGAATTCAATCCAATTAATTTCACAATCGATATTAAATCCACATCCCGAATGACTTCCAACATTTCCAATGTCCAAAAATCAAAAAATCCAAGACTTAATAGGGCATATCCAATTCGGCCAAGTAAGGAATTTGGGGATTTTTGTTCAATTCACAAATCAATCCAATTAATTTCAAATTAACATTATCCATCATGATTCCAACTCATCCAATGAATCAAAATCAAAATTCCATGATTCCACATGAACCCTAACATTCGGCCAAGGTAAGTATTTGGGGAAAAATTGTTCCAACCATTTTCTTGAAATTGATCTAATCAATTTTCAATTAAACATGTTATAAGCATACTCAAACATCCATTTTATTTAAATCATGCTCAAAACAAGTTTACCCAATTTAAAGCCCTAAATATTTTCATGCTCAAACCTAGGCTCTTGATGCCATTGTAGGTTTCTAATTAGGTCCCAAGATCATTATAAGATGAATAACAAGTGTGAATACATCAACGGAGTGCGGAATACTCACATCGATCGGTGAGACGATTTGGTGAAGAACAAAACTGAAATTCTGCCCTCCAAAAACGCCACTGCTTCAGATTTTCTGCCTCAAAAAATCAGATTTTGATCCACATTTGAAGCCCAAGCTTCGTCGTTGATCCCGGCTCGTGGGTGGTTTTCCCTATCACCTTCGTGTTAGACATTATGTCCCATAGCGTCACTGTTTGTAAATGATATTGTATTATTGTACAAAATTAACTATGTGATAATGAAATTGCCTTTTGCCGTTTTGTAATATTATTTACTTTGACTAATAAATGGCGAAAGTCCATATGATTAATACTGGATTGAGATGATATGAGACAGTATCAATCTATAAAAGTTTAATCATTAAATATCCCTAGTCGGAGTATTATCGAGATCGGACATCGATAATGCGGAATAGACTAGTATTGCGCTTGTGCACGTTGTGAGGGCAACAGCATAGTTCTCATATATTTAAGTATTGGATACTTATGCAAGTGCAATAGGAGGTTGTGTTTTACCGATGGTACGGAAAACAGCTTCGCTCTGGATAGACCCCGCGGAATCCCATTGGTAGTATGTCTGCGTGTCTATGGGAGGCCGCATCAGGGTAGGTGTATATGGTCTTAACCTGAGACTTACATCGCTGCTAGTACTTGCGACAATCGGTAAACTTTGGTTTTGGTGGTTGGGGACCCTAACCGGTTCTGTGTACACCTCTTCTGGGTTTATCGAGAATCGTAGTGTGCTGGATGTGATGTCAAGATGGAAGTATCGCTTCAGACATATGGAGGCGATGATCACGCAGGGCACAGAACTAGTACTCTATAAAAGGTTGCAACCGTCGGGACAATATGACTAGGTCAGGATTGTCTGATTTAAAGAGACTAGCTGCTTGATGTCCGATATATGTTTCGTACGGGGCAGACACATCTCCAGCCCCAGGCCTAGCATGTGATCATCCGATACTGGATCGATTTACGCAATACTACGGTATACTACTACGCCTGATACAGATCTTATATTCCTATTAGAATATTTCTGGAGAATTGGGTAGGCATGGCGCTTTGCTAGAAGCCAACCTTGTCTTGTGAATCGGTAAAGACGTAGTACGAGGTACGTACGTGTTCGGATTATCCGACGACCGTATTTACTGCCAAAATATCCGGAGATCTCTTGGGTCGCTTCCTGAAGATTCACCTATGATATTTGATTCGAACTTAATTAATCTTGGATTAATTGCGGAGAAACTTTATCTCGGATAAAGTGCCTTATTTAGAGAGAGAGAACGATTAATTTGGAATTAATCATATAATTATTATATTCGATATAATAATCGAAATTCGATTTCGACGCGAAATTAAAATTAGATTTTAATTCGGGCGTACGAGTTAATTTAGAATTAATTCGTAAGCGACGTAAATAATAATTTCGCTAGGAGCGATTATTTATTTAAATCCGATTTAATTAACGTCGCGACGCTAGCTCGGTATTTCGGAAATATCGAACCCGAACGCGTGAGTGGACGTGGGCCCACTTTCATTGGGAAACGTGTGGGGCCCACATGACACTTGTCATTGATATGGCATTGCATGTTAATAGTGTACAAAACACTCTAAGGCATTGCATGGTGATAGTGTGCATTTCACTCAAAGGTTTTGCATGGAGTTTGAGTGTTTGACACTCTAAGCCATTGCATGGTTTATGTCATAGATTTATTATTAATTTAATAAATTATAACATAAATATAAATTGATTTTTGTTAGACAAGATTAATTAATTCAAGACTTTACACCAAAAATTCTCTCTCTCTCTCTCTCAAATGCCGAACTCCATTGACAAGGGCAAGGAAGATTTGATCTTCCATTTCTCCATTTTTGCTAGCACAAGCAAGGGATCAAAAGAGGTGATAGGGAAACCATCAAAGAGCTTGGAATACAAGAGCTTGGAGCTTGGAGTCTTCTTCCTCCTCTTGGCCGAACCTTCCATCACTTGGAGCTTCTACCATTTGATCATCTTCTTCATCACAAGGCATTGTAAGTATGATTCCGCCATACTTCATGTTTAAATATATATTCTTTGTAGTATTTTACATGCTTAATCTTTCTTGGGACATATAATAGAAACCAACAATGGTATCATTGAGCTAGGTTTAAGCATGAAATACTTTAGGTTAAAATTGGGTAAAATTGATTGAAGCATGTTCTTGTGAAATTTGATGAATGAGTATGCTTATATGTATGTTAAATGACATTATATGAAATCAATTTTATGAAAAATGCATTGGATGATTTTTCCCCAAAATTTTGACCTTGGCCGAATGGGTGTGTTAAATTGATTGAAGCATGTTCTTATGAAATTTGATTAATAAGTATGCTTGCATGTGTATAACATGATGTTATATGGAATCAATTTTATGAAAAATGCATTGGATGATTTTTCCCCACCTTGGCCGAATGGCATGATGAAATTGATATAAGCATGTTCTTATGAAATTTGATTAATAAGTATGCTTGCATGTGTATAACATGATGATATATGGAATCAATTTCATGAAAAATGCATTGGATGATTTTTCCCCAAATCCATGCCTTGGCCGAATGTGTTACTACTTGGAGTAGATTGAAATTTTTGTGTTTAAGATCATTAGATGACTTAGAACGTGTACGGGACGTAGATTAGTAATTCAATCGGATTGAAAAACAAATCGACACAAATAACTCACCTTGGCCGAATGTACAAGGACATGAAATGGAGTTGATTTTTGATAAAATTAATGTTGGACATTTAATTTGACAAATACATGATTAATAAATTAAATGGGTATTTTTGAAATATTTGGTTTAATATATTAATCTTGGTATTACACTTTAATTAATTGGACTTTAATGTTTGGAATATTAAAATTTAATTAATGGGCTTTAATAATTTAATTGGGCCTTATGGGCTTAAAATTGGTTTTATGGCACTTAAGGGTGATTCCTTATTTGGGCTTGGCAATTGGGTTTGACCCACATTGACCAAAGCCCAAGCCTTAATAAATCAATTCTAAGCCCATTTGACTTGAATTAAATTCAACATTGGATGTTAATTGGGCTTTGAGACCCAATAGGATTAGATTTAGAATCTAAGTCTTTAAAGCATATTAAAAGTGTAAACATTTGATTTGGAATTAAATAATTGGATTAGTATTGAATACGAATTGAATTAGATTTAATTAGTAGTTCGATATAATTCGCGAATTCGTACTTTATGTACTTATTCTCAATCGAGTTGGACTCGCACAAAATCAAACCGTTGTTTGAACATTGGATGATCACATTAACAAAGACTAATTAATTGGATTAGATTGGTTGTAAAAGCATGTCTTGTTTGAATATATATGTATGTGATGAATGAATAGTGTATATCGGATGGATATTAGAAGGGAAAGGGTAATTTTAGAAATTATTGTAAATTTGGAATTTATTAATTGGACCTGCGTGTCCAGCCTTATCTCTTTATCTCTTTGTATTCTCTTCTCACCTAATTCCCCTCAATGTAAATGAGGTTTCTCTTATTGTATTATGTAATTGGGTAGTTGTAGAATAGTGCTAGCGGGGAGAGGAAAGGGAGTGATTTGTTCTAGGAACAAGTTGTTTAAATATCCATCCGCATATCACTATTACTTTTTTACGCGCTTTATGATGTTTTAGAAGCATGCTTAAGGGTGTATGATGATGAGACCTAACAAAGATAAATAAATTGGTTGCCAATTACGCGAAAATCCCTCAATTTATATTAAGCTAAATATCCTTCCATTGAATGGTTCTTGTTCAAGATCCGAAGTTGGCATTGGTTTGTTTTTGACCAAAGTCAAGACCTTTGTCAACCTAGGATGTACTTGAATCATGAGAGTTTTGTTGCATATCGGTGTCTTGTCCAAATCGTGATTTTTATTGACCAAAGTCAAGGTCACTTTTTGTCCAACGACATTGATTACGAAACTTTCCTCGTCAATGGGTCTAGCTTAACCGGAATCATTAGGTTTGTTTTTTGGCCAAAGCCAAAGCCTAGTTGATTCGGAGGATATGGTTAGGAGAATGTATGGATACATTGACATTATACATATGTTTCGGACTTGGATGTCCACCTAACCGGATCTAGGAATTGGATGAGATCCAATTGATCATGGAGATCTACCTATGTTAAATAGCATACAATTTTTATTGGCCAAAGTCAAGGTTGTGTGTTATTTTTAACGGGATCCTAGCCCACTAGGAAATTAGATTTCCCGAGTTGTCTACAGAGGGTTAGAAACTTGAAGAAAATAGTGGGAGGCTATTATTGAATTTGCAATTTCGTTCAGATACTTAGCCTTACGCGTCTTTCAAAACATTTCGTCAATATTTTAAATTAGTTGGACTAATATATTGTTATTTTTATTTGTAACAGTTTGACTGTACCCATAACATCGTTGACTTTATAGTTGGACTATAGTTGTCAAGATGATTGGCAAAGGTAATATCCGCGACATTATCATGGGCGATAATGTCTTCAGAGGGACAAACTTTGCCGACTGGGAAATGAACCTCAAGATAGTGCTTGGGGCTGAGAGATACTGTATACTATTCAGAGACCTCTCCCGCCTAAACCCACTGAGCCACTGGAGCTAGAGTTATGGAAAACTCATAGTGATGATTGTGACCAAGCTCAGTCAGTTATGCTAGCTGCAATGACCCAGCATTTCAGACGCCACAGAATAGGGACTTGGATCCCTATAACATGATGGCAAGATTGCGTGATCTTCACCGCACTAATAAGCGGATGAAGAGGTACGAGCTAGTAAGGAAACTCTTCCGCTCCCGGATGACAGATGGCGCATCAGTTGAAGCCCACGGGGCTCAAATGATTGCCGATATTGATGAGTTGGCCAATATGGGAATAGTCTTGGAGGCTGAGCTGACTATAGATATGATCTTGCAGTCACTTCCTGATACTTGGAAACAAATCATAGTCAACTATAAGTTGATGGATACAGATGACACTCTTGGAGAGCTGTTATCTATCTTGAAGGAGTCCGAAAGGGAACTCCTAAAGGGGAGCAAGCGCGAGGCGCATTTTGCATCGACCTCTCATGCGCCAAAGGGTGGCCCCAAGGCAATTGGAGGTGCAAAGAAGAAGAAGTTCAAGAAAAAGGGCAAAGGCAAGTTGACAGTGGCTTCTAGGAAGCCAAGGACAAATCTCACGACATCTGCCTCAACTGCGGCAAGAGGGGTCACTGGAAACGTGACTGCCGAATGGGCAAGGGCAGAAGGAGGATATCAAGGATGGCAAGGCTATCGCTTCTGGTATGTTTGTTATTGAGATAAATATGAATACTTCTAGTTTTAAAAATTGGATTTTTGATTCTGGTTGTGGTGCTCATATTTGTACTGATGTGCAGGATCTGCAGGATAGCAGGGTGCTGGCATCCGGGGAGATGGATCTACGGTTGGAAACGGAACACCAGTTGCTGTTTTGGCCGTAGGGACTTTTGTTTTAGTACTGCCCTCAGGGCATGAACTTAAACTTTTGAACTGTTATTTTGTACCTAGTTTAACTAGGAATATTATATCTGTATCCTTGTTAACCCAGCAGGGTTACACTTTTGTATTCAGGAACACTGGGTGTTATTTATATAAAAATGATGCAGAAATTTGCACAGCTGTTGCAAATAACGGTCTTTATATTTTGAATATAAATGAATCTCCTAAAATGACAAACAAAAGGCTCAAAAGAAGTAATCTAAAAGATGAAGCTTATATGTGGCATTGTCGTCTGGGACACATCAACAAGACTCGCATATCCACACTTTCGAAGAGTGGGTACTTGGACGAATTTGATCCCAATTCATATGACGTCTGCGAATCTTGTCTTTTAGGCAAAATGCCTAAATCACCTTTTAGTGGTAAAGGTGAACGTGCCACAGAACTGTTGGCTCTCGTTCATACTGACGTATGCGGGCCCATGTCTAGCCAGGCTAGAGGTGGTTTTCACTACTTCGTAACCTTTACAGATGATGCATCTCGTTACGGTTATGTGTATCTTATGAGACACAAGTCGGAAACTTTTGAGAAATTCAAAGAGTTTCGACACGAAGTGGAGAAACAAACAGGGAAGAGTATCAAGACATTACGGTCAGACCGTGGTGGCGAGTACTTAAGTTATGAGTTTCAAGATTACTTGAAAGAATATGGTATTCTTTCACAGTGGACTCCTCCTGGAACACCGCAATTAAACGGTGTGTCCGAACGGAGAAACCGCACCTTGTTGGACATGGTGAGGTCAATGATGAGTCGCACTGAGCTACCAATATCCTTCTGGGGATACGCATTAAACAGTGCTATACTTATTTTGAATAAGGTACCGTCGAAGTCTGTTGAACAGACTCCATATGAGATATGGACAGGAAGGAAACCAGGTTTCTCTTTCCTAAAGATTTGGGGATGCTGGGCATATGTTAAACGTTTGGAAGGTACCAAACTTGAACCCAAATCTGATAAATGCCTTTTCGTTGGATATCCTAGGGAAACCAAAGGATATTACTTCTATCACCCACAAGAGAACAAAGTATTTGTTGCTCTACAAGCATTTTTCCTTGAGAAGGATTTTATAAATGCAGTGGTAAGTGGGAGGAAAGTAGAACTCGATGAAGATCGTAGTGATACTGTTCCTGGCAATGAATCAACGACGGAACAAGAACAGACCGTCCGGGATGAGTCTGTACCACAAACTTCACATACACAAGGACCGCGTAGGTCGGAGAGAGTCAGAACAATACCTGAGAGGTATGGGTTCCTGATCTCACCTCATATAGATATTAATCTTATTGAGGATAATGAGCCGGCTACGTATGAGGAAGCGATACAAAATATCGATTCCGCTTTATGGCAAGAAGCCATGAAGTCCGAGATGGATTCCATGTACGCCAACCAAGTTTGGACACTGGTTGATGCACCAGAAGGCGTAAAGCCTATTGGATGCAGATGGATCTTCAAGAAGAAGACCGACATGGATGGCAACATACAAACGTACAAAGCTAGGCTTGTAGCGAAGGGGTATCGTCAACAATATGGTATTGATTATGACGAAACCTTCTCACCCTTGCCATGATTAAATCCATTCGGATAATGCTTGCAATAGCTGCATATTTCGACTTCGAGATATGGCAGATGGACGTTAAAAACCGCTTTCCTTAACGGAAACCTTTTGGAGGATGTTTATATGCAACAGCCTGACGGTTTTATCGTACCTAGACTTGCAAACAAGGTTTGTAAGTTAAATCGATCCATTTATGGATTGAAGCAAGCATCACGGTCATGGAATCAGCGTTTTGATGAGATCATAAAGGAATATGATTTCGTGCAAAACGCAGATGACCCTTGTGTATACAAGAAGGTTAGTGGGAGAGCACTTACTTTTATTGTCCTTTATGTCGACGACGTATTGCTTATAGGCAATGACATTCCCATGCTAACGTCGGTGAAAGCTTGGCTTTCATTAAAATTCTCCATGAAAGATCTGGGAGAAGCAGCCTTTATTCTTGGAATAAAGATCTACAGGGATAGATCTAGAAAGCTGCTTGGACTCTCCCAGAGTACATACATTGATAAAGTGTTGAAGAGATTCAACATGGAACAATCCAAGAGGGGATTGGTTCCAATGGTACGAGGTACCTCTCTGTCTAAGGACATGTGTCCTAAGACTCAGGAAGAGAGAGACCACATGAGTCGGATACCGTTCGCCTCGGCAGTCGGATCGATCATGTATGCCATGATATGTACACGACCTGATGTCTCATATGCTTTGAGCATGTGCAGTCGCTATCAGGCCGATCCAGGTGAAGGTCACTGGATAGCAGTTAAGAATATCCTTAAGTATCTTAAACGAACTAAGGATGCTTTCTTAATTTATGGAGGTGGAGAACTTGCGGTATCTGGGTATACCGATGCAAGTTTCCAAACCGACAAGGATGACTACAAGTCGCAATCCGGGTACATTTTTTGCTTGAATAACGGAGCAGTGAGCTGGAAATCTTCCAAGCAAGATACTGTTGCCGATTCAACAACAGAAGCGGAGTACATCGCTGCATCTGAAGCAGCAAAGGAGGCAGTTTGGATCCGAAAGTTCCTAATCGGATTAGGAGTAGTTCCGTTAGCAGCTGAGCCCGTTCCATTGTATTGTGACAATAACGGGGCTATAGCACAGGCTAAGGAACCAAGGTCTCATCAAAGGTCCAAGCATGTTCTTCGACGTTACCATCTGATTCGGGAGATTATACATCGTGGCGATGTAAAGGTCGAGAAGGTCACATCAGATGACAACATTGCAGATCCGCTGACGAAGGCTGTTCTTCAGCAAGTTTTTGAACGACACATACATAGTTCGGGTATTAGATGCTTGAGTGACTGGCTATAGGCCAAGTGGGAGATTGTTAGACATTATGTCCCATAGCGTCACTGTTTGTAAATGATATTGTATTATTGTACAAAATTAACTATGTGATAATGAAATTGCCTTTTGCCGTTTTGTAATATTATTTACTTTGACTAATAAATGGCGAAAGTCCATATGATTAATACTGGATTGAGATGATATGAGACAGTATCAATCTATAAAAGTTTAATCATTAAATATCCCTAGTCGGAGTATTATCGAGATCGGACATCGATAATGCGGAATAGACTAGTATTGCGCTTGTGCACGTTGTGAGGGCACAACAGCATAGTTCTCATATATTTAAGTATTGGATACTTATGCAAGTGCAATAGGAGGTTGTGTTTTACCGATGGTACGGAAAACAGCTTCGCTCTGGATAGACCCCGCGGAATCCCATTGGTAGTATGTCTGCGTGTCTATGGGAGGCCGCATCAGGGTAGGTGTATATGGTCTTAACCTGAGACTTACATCGCTAGTACTTGCGACAATCGGTAAACTTTGGTTTTGGTGGTTGGGGACCTAACCGGTTCTGTGTACACCTCTTCTGGGTTTATCGAGAATCGTAGTGTGCTGGATGTGATGTCAAGATGGAAGTATCGCTTCAGACATATGGAGGCGATGATCACGCAGGGCACAGAACTAGTACTCTATAAAAGGTTGCAACCGTCGGGACAATATGACTAGGTCAGGATTGTCTGATTTAAAGAGACTAGCTGCTTGATGTCCGATATATGTTTCGTACGGGGCAGACACATCTCCAGCCCGGCCTAGCATGTGATCATCCGATACTGGATCGATTTACGCAATACTACGGTATACTACGCCTGATACAGATCTTATATTCCTATTAGAATATTTCTGGAGAATTGGGTAGGCATGGCGCTTTGCTAGAAGCCAACCTTGTCTTGTGAATCGGTAAAGACGTAGTACGAGGTACGTACGTGTTCGGATTATCCGACGACCGTATTTACTGCCAAAATATCCGGAGATCTCTTGGGTCGCTTCCTGAAGATTCACCTATGATATTTGATTCGAACTTAATTAATCTTGGATTAATTGCGGAGAAACTTTATCTCGGATAAAGTGCCTTATTTAGAGAGAGAGAACGATTAATTGGAATTAATCGATATAATTATTATATTCGATATAATAATCGAAATTCGATTTCGACGCGAAATTAAAATTAGATTTTAATTCGGGCGTACGAGTTAATTTAGAATTAATTCGTAAGCGACGTAAATAATAATTTCGCTAGGAGCGATTATTTATTTAAATCCGATTTAATTAACGTCGCGACGCTAGCTCGGTATTTCGGAAATATCGAACCCGAACGCGTGAGTGGACGTGGGCCCACTTTCATTGGGAAACGTGTGGGGCCCACATGACACTTGTCATTGATATGGCATTGCATGTTAATAGTGTACAAAACACTCTAAGGCATTGCATGGTGATAGTGTGCCTTCACTCAAAGGTTTTGCATGGAGTTTGAGTGTTTGACACTCTAAGCCATTGCATGGTTTATGTCATAGATTTATTATTATTTAATAAATTATAACATAAATATAAATTGATTTTTGTTAGACAAAGATTAATTAATTCAAGACTTTACACACAAAAATTCTCTCTCTCTCTCTCTCAAATGCCGAGAACTCCATTGACAAGGGCAAGGAAGATTTGATCTTCCATTTCTCCATTTTTGCTAGCACAAGCAAGGGATCAAAAGAGGTGATAGGGAAACCATCAAAGAGCTTGGAATACAAGAGCTTGGAGCTTGGAGTCTTCTTCCTCCTCTTGGCCGAACCTTCCATCACTTGGAGCTTCTACATTTGATCATCTTCTTCATCACACAGGCATTGTAAGTATGATTCCGCCATACTTCATGTTTAAATATATATTCTTGTAGTATTTTACATGCTTAATCTTTCTTGGGACATATATAGAAACCAACACTTTCGTAATGCCTCTAAGGAGTGTGCTAGCACTTGATTTTTGCCACAAATCATTCAAAATTACTTACTTCCCACTGCATTGGTTTGAAGACACAACAGTGAGCATTTTCAACATCCTCTGGGCGTTAGTTTGAGAGAGAAAAAGATGGAGAAGAAGTGTTAGTTGTGGTTGGTGAAAAAGGTATATGTTTTCATTATATATTTTCCAACATATATATAATGATTTACCAATTATTTATCAAAAGTCAAATGGTGTAAATCATAATTGATTTCAAAATCAAGTCAATTCCAAACTTCCAACCATTCATAACTCACATCATGTCATATCAAGACTCAATCAAATTGTACATCACTCAAATGACATGTGATTTGACGCTTGATGTGACTAATGATTTGACACTTGATTGACTTGCGTGCCGCACTCGAATTCGAAATGCGAATGCGCTCGCAATCATTTTCGGGCTCGGGTTCGCTAATTCCCAATTAGCGAATTTTCTGTCGCGTCGTAATTAAATGATTACGCCTAGCGAAATCACTATTCACGTCGCTAAAGAATTAATTCTAAAGATTAATTCTAAATTAATTCGTTCGCCCGAATTAAAATCCAATTTCAAATATATTAATTTACCGATTAATTCTAAATTAATCGATCTCTCTCTTTAGACGATATTTTATCCCAGATAAAATATCTCCGTAATTAATCCCATATTAATTTTCTCTCTCAACGAATTAATCCCAGATTAATTAAAGTGCGAGTCATACGTCATCGGTGAATCTTTGGGAAGCGACCCATGAGATCCCCGGATATGTTGGCAGTAAATACGGTCGTCGGACTATCCGAACACGTAAGTACCAAGTACTACATTTTACCGATTTACAAGACAAGGTTGGCTTTTAGCAAAGCGCCATGCCTACAAAATTCTCCAGAAATATCCTTACAGGAATAAAGGATCTATATCAGGCGTAGTATACATAGTATAGTGTATGTCGATCCAGTATCAGATGTCACGTGCTAGGCCTGGGGCTGGAATTGTGTGTGCCCCGTACGAAGCACATGTTGGATTTCTGGTAACTAGTCTCTATAATCGGATATACATGACCTTGTCATAATATCCCGATGGCTGTAGCACTTAAGAGTACTAATACCGTATCCTACGTGACATCATCTCCACTATGACTGGAGTGACACTTTCGTCTTGACATCACACCCAATACTCTACGATTCTCAATATACCCAGCATTGGCATACACAGAAACGATTAAAGCCCTGGACGATTGCAACTAGAGTATATCGATTGTCGCAAGTATTAGCGGTGCAAGTCTCAGGTTAAGACCAAATACACCTACCCTGATGTCGGACTCCCATAGACACAGAGTCATACTACCAATGGGATTCTAGGGGGGTCTATCTAGAGCGAAGCTGTTTTCCGTACCATCGGTAAAACACAACCTTCTATTACACTTGCATGAGTATCATATACCCAAATATATGAGAACTATGTCGTTGTGCCCTCACAAACGCGCACAAGTGTAATACTAGTCTTTTATGTATTTATCGATGTCCAATCTCGATAATACTCTGACTAGGGATATTTAATGATTTATCCTACATGGACAGATACTGTCTCATATCATTCTCCGTCCAGGAACAAATCATAAGGACCTCTCATCATTTATACATCTAGGTGATCTAATCACAAATGATAAGAGTGCAATCTCCTTTGTCACATAGTTAATTTGTATAACAACACCATGATCTGTACAAATAGTGACGCTATGGGTCATAACTGTCCAACAGAGTTTAGTGGGTTTGTCGAAGCGTTAGGTACAGAAGATGTTCAGGATGTCACTGGAAGGGGCGCCCGTAGTATGGTATCATGGCCTGGAGAGAAAGATCAATGACGACTGGAGGGCATTAGTAGAGGCCTTTCTGAACTAATATGTCACAGACATGGAGATAGGCTTGTCACTTCGTGACCTAGAAAACACCAAGCAAAAGCCAGAAGAGACCTTCAAAGATTATGTGGATCGTTGGAGAAGCCAACTCTTGAAAATACAGGCTCGCCCCTCGGAGAAGGACCGGATTAAGATGATCATTAAGGGCACCAAGCCCTCCATTTATAACAAGCTGATAAGGATGACCTCCATGATCAATGACTTCAGTTAAGAGAAACTGTCATGGTTATCAAGGAAGAAGAAGCCGAGAACATAAAATTTTATGGCCAGAATAAAAGAACCATCAGGGGGCCTGCAGGAACCAAGCCTGCTCCTGCTAAGGTTGCTACCATCAGAAACAGGCGATTCTCCAATCTGGGTAGACCTTTGTCAAAGATGTTTGAAAAATTGAAGAGACAAAGATTTATGAAACCCTTAAAAACTAGACCACTTCCCTACGCCACCCACCTCAACCTAAACCTATATTGTCACTACCATCAGCAAAAAGGCCACGACACCGACAACTGCACCCGCTTGAGGCATGAGATCCATGACCTCATTGACACCCATAAAATACCCGACCCAGAAAAAGAATAACCCAACACACACAGAAACCCTCTACCCAACTACCAATTTGTTCCACCACCTACCTACATGATCAACTCAAGCCTACCCGAAAGCTTTGTCCTCCAAACTCTCGACAACCAAGCCTTTTGCATGGGGATATGGGATAGCAGCAGTGAGGATGAAACAGAACAGTGAAGAGATTTATGGGAAAACTTCTCGAGCAGTGACGAAGAGGAGGTAAAGAGGATGACTCGCAGTGGACATTTTTACAGTGATACAGCGGAGAAAGGCAAAAAAGTGCTGACAGAAGGCAGAAAATATGGATAACACCGAGGGGGATACTATGTTACATCAATTAAAGAAAACTCGGGCACAAGTGAGCATATGGGAGTTGTTATGCGCCTCTCAAGAGCACAAGCATGCCATGGTAGAAGCTCTAAGCAAGATAATGGTACCTGAAGATGCAAACCCGACAATGTTCGTAAGGTCGGTACATAAAGAGGGTTAGCAGGTGATAACATTCTCTTAAGAAGAACTCCTGATGGAAGGGAGGAATCGAAACAAGCCACTATTCATAAAAGCACAAATAAAAGGCTATCATACATCTTGTGTGATAGTGGATGATAGCCAATCTACCAATGTGTGCCCTTTGAAGATATTGTCAAGGTTGGGTATGCGGACAACCGATTTAAGCCCATCCAGCATGACTATAAGGCCTATGACGATAGCAAACGGGGAGTTGAAGGTACTTTTGTCACGATAGTCAAAGTGGGCCCGATAGAAGACGGGGTGGAGTTCACAGTGCTTGATATCCCAGCTACATTTTATTTGTTATTGGGGAGGCCATGGTTTCACAAACTTGGGGCGTGCTATCCACTTTGCACCAGGTTATCAAGTTCCCACATGGAGGGGAAGTCGTCACCATCAAGGCTGAGGTAGACAATGTTGTGGCTGCCTTAGACATACAGCCTTTCACAAGGTTCCAGGTGGTGGCAAACTACGAAGAATGGGTGGACTCTAAAGTGGCTAGGATCATGAAAAAATGAAATATGAACCGGGCACGGGAGCAACACTGCCAGATTTCAAGGTACAGACCGCTAAGAGAAGATTGGGGTATGAATCCAATGGAAATGAGCCGAAGACCACGAAGAAATGGATGAAGCTTATGGAATATTTCGTGAAAGCCACAGGATATCAAGGAGAGCCTGAATTGGTAGAAATCAATGGGATCATAGTATTTAGTAAATGACTACTTAGGGCTTTAGCTTTATGTAGCCATTGGGTAGTTTTTGGTCCTTTTGTTCTTTTTACCTTTTAAAGGGCATTTTAGTAAATTTGCCTTGTCCTATATATTATAAACTTTGTCTTCTTCAATAAAAACTTACAAATTCTGAATTTCTTCAAAGAAAAATAGCTATGGCCGAATTTCAAGATTAAGGGAGGGATTCCCCTTTGTTTCAGCTTTGATTTATCTAAGGCGTGGCAATCTTGGTGGCGTCTCCGTGCTAGCAGAACATTGCAAGGAATCATCTTAAGGGTTCTCAAAGACAAATTCTGTGTGGGTCTTCTTTGTGGCCTTGGAAGGGTTTTGTTCCTACAAAATTGAATTCGCGGTGCTTGGGGTTCTATCCGTTACGAGGGGTTTGATTGGCCTTAAACATCCAAGTGAGTTCCGTATGATTTAGTATCAGAGCTTAGGGTTCCAAGGTCTGATTTTTCTATCTTTACTTTGTGTTTTTCATTTAGTCTTTATTGTGTTTGTTGGTCATCAAGATACTTGTTCATCTTGATTTTTAGTTTTTGTGTTTCTTAAGTGTTTTTGCATTTCTGATCTACCGGTGACCGGCATATCGGTCCCATACTGACCTCAATACCGGTCTACTTGGAGATTACATAGCTACTGGAACCAGTAAGAACCCACACTAGTCTCATACCGATATTATACCGGTCTCCATAGACCTAGACCGATCATATACCGGTCTCCATAAACCCATATCGGTGAACCTATGAGTAAAACATAGCTACTGGAACCAGGAAGCAACCATACATGTCCCATACCGGACCCCAAACCGGTCAACACTTAGAATTTTTTTTAAGAGCTCAAGTAATCTAGAAAAAAAGAGTAAAAAAGTTCCAAAATTTGGTTGAGATTGGTTGGTTCCATATCGTCAATTGGGTGTTCGTGAAGGGTTATTAAACAAAATTTCTATTGGGGCACCAAATTTTCATCCTAATTTGCATACGTCCGAGATTGTTTGCATGCTTATTTGCTTTTGTCATAGTTTGTGATTTCCTTATTCTAAGCATTCTAGTTTTAGGTTTCTTTGAATTGAGTCATTGTTGTAAGTTGAGTGTCGTCAATTAATCTTTAGTTATTACGAGTTTTTTAGGTTTGTTTAATATCATAGATTGTAATTTGTGTCAAAAAAGGAAAAAAAATGAGAATGTAAGATTTGAAAGTAATGATTTAGATACTTTCAAACGTGATTGTCAAGCTATCCTTTGGTGATTATTTAAGATCTTATGAGAAATGGAAAAAGGCTTGGAAGGTAATTGAATCGGTGAATGAACAGAGAATGCAACAACCAAAAGCTATAGAGTCCATGAGTGATATGAGTGTAAACACTTGTTATGTTGAGTGTATGGAAAGTAAAAACATTTGTGGGGCCAATAGTTATGAGTGTGTTGTTGTGAGTGACATGGTGAGTGGAAATGCTTGTGAGATCGTGAGCATTCAAAGAGTAAACACTTGTGAGGCAGTGTGCTTTGAGGTTGAAAAAAAAAGCGAGGCTGAGCATGTGTGTGAGGTCTTTGCAAGTATGGTTGAGATAGTGGCTATTAGTGATGATGAAGCATTGAGTGCGAGTGAAATCAAAGTGGATATGGTAGTGAAGTTTTTACCAAATTTTCTCTTTGCAAATGGCATTGTGCATGATGTTGACTTCAAATCCGACAATGATACTAAATCAGATTCGAGGGCGAATCCTTTTGAACAGGATGTTGTTGGACAGTTATGACCCATAGCATTACTATTTGTACATATCATGGTGTTGTTGTACAAATTAACTATGTGACAAAGGAAATTGCCCTCTTATCATTTGTAATTAGATTACCAAGATGTATAAATGATAGAAGGTCCATATGATTAGTTCCGGATTGATAATATATGAGACAATATCAATCCACAAAGGTTTAATCATTAAATATCCCTAGTCGTAGTATTATCGAGATTGGACATCGATAATGCAGAATAAACTAGTATTGCACTTGTACGCGTTGTGGGAGCATAACGACATAATTCTCATATATTTAGGTATAGGATACTCATGCAAGTGTAATAGGAGGTTGTGTTTACCAATGGTACGGAAATAGCTTCGCTCTGGATAGACCCCTCAGAATTCCATTGGTAGTATGACTATGTGTCTATGGAAGTCCGAATCAGGGTAGGTGTATTTGGTCTTAACCTGAGACTTGCACCGCTAATACTTGCGATAATCAATATGTTTTGGTTTTGGTCGTCCAGGGCTTTAACACGTTCTGTGTACGCCTCTTCTGGGTATATTAAGAATTGTAGTGTATTGGGTGTGATGTCAAGACGGAAGTATCACTTCAGTCATAATGGAGATGATGATCACGTAGGATACGAAACTGGTTCTCTTATATGCTGCAGCTATCGGGATATTATGACTAGGTAATGTTTATCCAATTATAGAGACTAGTTACCAGAGATCCGATATGTGCTTCGTACGGGGCAGACACATTTCCGGCCCCAGGCCTTGCACGTGACATCCGATGCTAGATCGAAATACGCAATACTACGTATACTACGCCTGATATAGATCACATATTCCAGTAAGAATATTTTTGGAGAATTGGGTAGGCATGGTGCTTTGCTAGAAGCCAACCATGTCTTGTAAATCGGTAAAAACGTAGTACTAGGTACGTACGTGTTCGGATAGTTCGACGACCGGATTTACTACCAACATATCCGGGGATCTCATGGGTCGCTTCCCGAAGATTCACCGATGACGTATGACTCGTAATTTATTAATCTGGGATTAATTATAAGAGAGAGAGAAATTTAATCTGGGATTAATTACGGAGATATTTATCTGGGATAAAATATTAATTAAAGAGAGAGAACGATTAATTTGGAATTAATCGATAAAATAATATATTCGATATATTATACGAAATTGGATTTCGACGGAGAATTAAAATTAGATTTTAATTCGGGAAAACGAGTTAATTTAGAATTAATTCGTTAGCGAAGTGAATAGTAATTTTGCTAGGCATAATTATTTAATTACGTCGCAACGGAAAATTTTTTAATTCGGAATTAGCAAACCCGAGCCCGTGAGTGTTTGCCGGCGCACTCGCATTGCGAATTTAAGTGCGGCCCACAAGTCACATTAAGCGTCAAATCACTAGTCAATCGATTGATGTGATGTTTAGTCACTTTGAGTGATGTGACAACTTATCACTTGTGATTGATGGTGGTAGTTTGAGAACTTTAATGCTTGTACATTTTTTACTTTTGGAAATTCAAAATTTGGTATATGTTTAATTGATTTTGGAAATCAATTAACAAACACACAATTTTTTCTTCTCTCTCACTCTTCTCTTCTTCTCGGCCATGGGCCATTTTGGCTCTCCAAAATTCTGCAAATGCCGTGAGTGGTAGGAGAAGCAAAGGAAGTTTTATGGCAAAATTTTTGGAGTGCTAGCATGCTTTAAGAGTCTTGCGGAGGTGATATGGAAACTGACTTGTGAGCTTGGAATCACCATTCGAAAGCTTGGAGCTTGGACCAAATTTGGAGAAGAAAAATCAGCCCAAAGCCGAGACTTCAAGGAAGGAAAAGCTTGAAGATTTTGAGGTTCCTCACGTCACAAAAGCCGATTGTTGTAAGTATGATTCTGCCATGCTTTTACGAGTATTCACATATATGTTTCATTGCTTGAAATCGATCCCGGTACTTAATAGAAACCCAACAATGGTATCTTAAGCCATTTTGAGCATGAAACTTGGTTATGGTAAAAATTGGGCAAAATTGATTTGAGCATGTTTGAGTGAAATTGATTGTTTGAGTATACTTAAATTATGATAACATGGTGTGATGCATTGTCAATTTGATGAATTTTGAAATGGACAAATTTTCCCCAAATTGGATGGCTTAGCCGAATCTTGATAATTCCCTAATTGTTGGGTTTCTCTAAGGTCCCGAGGATCGACTTAAAGCAATGAAACAAACATGTGAATACATTCAAGGAGGTGCGGAATACTCACAATGATCGGTTGAGCGATACGACGAACAACAAAACTTCAAGCTCTCCTCATCTAAGGCTCACGACAGTGGTAGTTTTGTCCTTCAAGAAATTCGGCCATCTTGGTCCTCCAAGCTCCAAGCTTTTGTGTTGTGATTCCAAGCTCACGTGTGCGGTTCCTTATCACCTTCGTAAGACCCTGAATGTGTGCTAGCACTTGGTAATTTTTTGCCACAAAAATCACCCTTGCACTACTTCTTCATTCTCGATATTTTGGGCAGAAAATGGAGAAGAACAGCAGCCCATTGGGCGAGAGAGATAGGAGAAGAAAATGGAGAGAGTTGTGTTAGTTGGTTGCAAAAATGTGTATCTAATACACTTATTTGATTTTCCAAAAAGCAAATAAAGATTTACCAATTTTTCTTTTCCAAAAAGTCAAGGCAATTAAAGCCTTCAACCACTTCCATCAATCAATCAATCAAGTGACAAGTTGTCACATCACTCAAAGTGACTAATGATTTGATGCTTGAAGTGACTTGCGGGCCGCACCTAAGTTCGCAATGCGAGTGCGCTCGTAAACACTCCCGGGCTCGGGTTCGCTAATTCCAAATTAATGAATTTTCTGTTGCGACGTAATTAAATAATTATGCCTAGCAAAATCACTATTCACGTCACTAACGAATTAATTCTAAATTAACTCGTTTGCCCGAATTAAAATCCAATTTCAATTCCGCGTCGAAATCCAATTTCCTATAATATATCAAATATATTATTTATCGATTAATTCCAAATTAATCGTTCTCTCTCTTAAAATAATATTTTATCCCAGATAAAATATCTCCGTAATTAATCCCAGATTAATTTTCTCTCTCATTTAATTAATCCCAGATTAATAAAGTGCGAGTCATACGTCATCGGTGAATCTTCGGGAAGCGACCCATGAGATCCCCGGATATGTTGGCAGTAAATACGGTCGTCGGACTATCCGAACACGTAAGTACCTAGTACTACGTTTTTACCGATTTACAAGACAAGGTTGGCTTCTAGCAAAGCGCCATGCCTACCCAATTCTCCAGAAATATCCTTACAGGAATATGTGATCTATATCAGGCATAGTATACGTAGTATTGCGTATTTTGATCCAGTATCGGATGTCACGTGCAAGGCCTGGGGCTGGAAATGTCTCTGCCCCGTACGAAGCACATATCGGATCTCTGGTAACTAGTCTCTATAATCGGATAGACATGACCTAGTCATAATATCCCGATAGCTGCAGCATATAAGAGAATCAGTTCTGTATCCTATGTGATCATCATCTCCACTATTACTAGAGTGATACTTCCATCTCGACATCACACCAAATACATTACGATTCTCAATATACCTAGAAGAGGCGTACACAGAACCTGTTAAAGCCGTGGACGACCAAAACCAAAGTACATTGATTGTCGCAAGTATTAGCGGTGCAAGTCTCAGGTTAAGACCAAATACACCTACCCTGATTCGGACTTCCATAGACACATAGTAATACTACCAATGGAATTCCGAGGGGTCTATCCAGAGTTAAGTTGTTTTCCATACCATCGGTAAAACACAACCTCCTACTACATTTGCATGAGTATCCTATACCCAAATGTTGGTTTCTATTAAGGTCCCGGATCAATTATAAGCATGAAAACATTGGGAATACACATCGACGAAGTTGCAGAATACTTACATTGATCGGTTGAGCGACGCGGAGGCAACACAAACTCCAAAATGCTCACTGGTTTTTGGCGAACTGCAGTGCAGATTTTTCCCTCACTGGTTTCGGTTTTGAGCTCCAAGAATCAAGCTCCAAGCTTCGTTGAACGGTTCCCAGCTCATGGGTGAGCTTCCCTATCACCTTCGCATGTCTCGTAAGTGTGCTAGCACTTGTGATTTTGCCACAAAATCACACTCCAAGCTTCCCACACAGCTCACTGTTTTGTCAAAACCAGTAAGCTTTTAACAGCCCCTTGGGCGTGAGTTTAAGAGAGAAAGAGAGAATGAGAGATGTGTTGAATTGTTTGAAAAAATGGTATATGTTTCCTTTATATATTTTCCAAAAATATATAAATGATTTACCAAATAATTTTACAAAAGTCAAATGGTGTAAAAAATAATTGATTTCAAAAATCAATTCATATACCAAACATTCCAACCACTCCACTAACTCACATCATGTCATATCACTCAATCAAATTGTCACATCACTCAAAGTGACATGATTTGACGCTTGATGTGACGCTAGATGCGACTAGCAATTTGACGCTTGATTTGACGTGCCACACTCGAATTCGAAATGCGAATGCGCTCGCAAATAATCTCGGGCTCAGGTTCGCCAATCCCAAATTAACGAATTTTCCGTTGCGTCGTAATTAAATGATTACGCCTAGCGAAGTCACTATTCACATCGCTAACGAATTAATTCTAAATTAATTCGCACGCCCGAATTAAAATCTAATTTTAATTCCGCTTCGAAATCTAATTTCGTTTAATATATCAAATATATTAATTTAACCGATTAATTCCAAATTAATCGTTATCTCTCTTTAATGGATATTTTATCCCAGATAAAATATCTCCGCAATTAATCCCAGATTAAATTTCTCTCTCTTCTAATTAATCCCAGATTAATATAGAGTGTGAGTTATACGTCATCAGTGAATCTTTGGGAAGCGACCCATGAGATCCCCGGATATGTTGGCAGTGAATTCGGTCGTCGGACTATCCGAACACGTAAGTACCTCGTACTATGTTTATACCGAATTACAAGACAAGGTTGGCCTCTAGCAAACCGCCATGCCTCCCCAATCCTCCGGAAATATCCTTAGAAGAATAAGGATCTATATCAAGCGTAGTATACCGTAGTATTGCGTATTTCTGTCCAGCATCGGATGATCACGTGCTAGGCCTGGGGCTGGAATTGTGTCTGCCCCGTACGAAGCACATGTCGGATGTCTGGTGACTAGTCTCTATAATCGGATAAACCTGACCTTGTCATTTTATCCCGATAGCTGCGGCATTTAAGAGTACTAGTACCGTATCCTACGTGACCATCATCTCCATATGACTGGAGTGACACTTCCGTCTTGACATCACACCCAACACACTACGATTCTCAATATACCCAATATTGGCGTACACAGAACCGGTTAAAGCCCTGATTTCGGACTTCCATAGACACATAGTCATACTACCAATGGAATTCCGAGGGGGTCTATCCAGAGCGAAGCTGTTTCCCCTACCATCGGTAAACACAACCTCCTATTACACTTGCATGAGTATCCTATACCCAAATATATGAGAACTATGCCATTGTGCCCTCACAAACGCGCACAAGTGTAATACTAGTCTTTTACGTATTTATCGATGTCCAATCTCGATAATACTCTGACTAGGGATATTTAATGATTTATCCTACGTGGACTGATACTGTCTCATATCATTCTCCGTCCAGGGACAAATCATAGGGACTTCTCATCATTTATACATCTAGGTGATCTAATCACAAATGACAATAGTGCAATCTCATTTGTCACATAGTTAATTTGTACAACAACACCATGATCTGTACCATGATCTGTACAACACACAACGATTCTCAATATACCCAGAAGAGGCGTACACAGAACCGGTTAAAGCCCTCGACGACCAAAACCAAAGTATATTGATTGTCGCAAGTATTAGCTGTGCAAGTCTCAAGTTAAGACCAAATACACCTACCCTGATTTCGGACTTCCATAGACACATAGTCATACTACCAATGGAATTCCGAGGGGGTCTATCCAGAGCGAAGTTGTTTCCCGTACCATCGGTAAACACAACCTCCTATTACACTTGCATAAGTATCCTATACCTAAATATATGAGAATTATGTCGTTATGCTCCCACAACGCGTACAAGTGCAATACTAGTTTATTCTGCATTATCGATGTCCAATCTCGATAATACTAAGACTATGGATATTTAATGATTAAACCTTCGTGGATTGATACTGTCTCATATCATCTCAATCCAGGAACTAATTATAAGGACCTCCTATCATTTATACATCTTGGTGATCTAATCACAAATGATAAGAGAGTAATTTCCTTTGTCACATAGTTAATTTGTATAACAACACCATGATCTGTACAAATAGTGACGCTATGGGTCATAACTGTCCAACAATCTCCCACTTGGCCTATAGCTAGTCACTCAAGTGTCCTACACCCGAACTATGTACGGTTCGCTCAAACTACTGAGAAAAGACTTTCGTCAGCGGATTTGCATGATTATCATCTGATGCGATTTATTCGATCATCACATCGCCATGATGTATGATCCGAACGGATCAGATTAAATAATCGAAGTATATATCTGGATCGTTGATGAGAACATTAATTCTTTAGCCTGCGCTGTAGCCTAGCTCAAGCTAACAGAATATTCCTAATCTAATTAGGATTATTATCGACCCAAATGGCTTCTATTGCTGCCTCAGCTGCAGCAATAATCCACTTTTGTTGTTTATTCGGTAACAATATCTTGCTTGGAAGATTTCCAGCTCACTGTTCCGTTATTCAAACTGTATAGTACCGTTTTACGACTTATAGTGATTTTTATCGGTTAGGAAACTTGCAGCAATGAACCCAGTCACTTCAAGTTCTCATTCTCCATAGTTTAAGACAGCATCCTTAGTTCCTCTAAGATACTAAAATATGTTCTTAACATCAATCCAGTGACTATCACTCGGATTGGCCTATATGCTCAAAGCGTATGAGACACCAGGTCACGTATATTTATTTCAATGTACGATTTCTCGGAGAGTATCAACAACCTTTTAGATCAATCCCAGTATATCTTTATTCCTAGGATAAAGGTTGTCACTCCCAAGAATTCTACGGAGAATTTTTTCGAAAGCCTAGCTTTCACCGATTGTATTATAGGAATATCATTTCCAAGAAATGATATATTATCATTATTTAGGACATTAATTGTCAGTGCCCTCCCACTAACCTCCTTATATACACAAGAATCATTTTCATTTTGAATTAAATCATTTACCATTATGATTACATTAGAATGATAATTCCAAAAACGCTATGCTTGCTTTAATCCATCCATTGATCGAATAACCTGCAAACCTTGTTTGCTAGTTTTGGTACGACAAAACCGTCAGGATGTTGTAAACATCCTCCAAAAGGTTTTCGTTAAGGAAAGCGGTTTTGGCATTCAGCTGCCACATTTCATAAATGAAATATGCAGCATTAGCAAGAATTATCCAAATGGATTTACCATGGTAACATGTAAAAGGTTTCATCGAAATCGACATAATGTTGATAACGATACCTTTACGCTACAAGCCTAGCTTAGTACGTTGGTATGTTGCCTTCCACGTATGTCTTCCTTGAAGACAAATATAGTACCAATAGGCACAATGCCTTACAGTACAATAACTAGTGTCTAAACATATTGGTATACATGGAATCCATTTCGGATATCATGGCACTTTGCTATAATAGGGAGTTGATACCTTGTATCACTTCCTCATACGTAGTCAGTCTGTATTCCTCAATAAGATTGACATCTCTTCGAGGTGAGATCAGAAACCCATACCCTAGGTTGTTTTATGAGTCTCTCCGACTTACGTGGTTCTTGTGTATTCGAAGATTATTGGTATAGTTGTTTGTGAATCTCTAAGTCCCGAGGATCGATTATCAAACATAAAACAACATGTGAATACACAAAGAAGTTGCGGAATACTTACACCGAGCGGTTGAGCGATGCAACGAAGAACAAAAAAACTTTAAGCTCCCTCCTAGAGTGCTCGGCAGTGGCATTTTTGGTGTCCTCCATTTTCGGCTTTTGCATGATCCATCAAGCTCCAAGCTTTGTTTGATGATTCCAAGCTCAGTGGGTTTCTCTATCACCTTCGCAAGACTCTATAGTGTGCTAGCACTCTTGATTTTTGCCACAAAAATCATTCTTTGTTTCCCCTTGAGCTCTAGGATTTTAGACATAAAACAGAAGAGAAATTCAGCCCCTTGGGCGTGTGAGAGAGGAAGAGTGGAGAGGAGAGAGTTGTGTTGGTTGCTGGCATAAAGTGTATCGAATACACTTTAATGAATTTCAAATTCATTTACAAAAAATTTGGCTTTCCAAAAGTCAAACCAATTAAAGCCCACAACCACTACATCAATCAATCAATCAATCAAATTGTCAGATCACTCAAAGTGACATGTGATTTGACGCTTGATTTGACTTGCGTGCCGCAATTGAATTCGAAATGCGAGTGCGCTTGCAAACACTATCGGGCTCGGGTTCGCTAATTCCAAATTAACGAATTTTCCGTTGTGACGTAATTAAATAATTATGCCTAGCAAAATCACTATTCACGTCACTAACGAATTAATTCTAAATTAACTCGTTCGACCGAATTAAAATCTAATTTCAATTCCGCATCGAAATCCAATTTCGTATAATATATCAAATATATTATTTTATCGATTAATTCCAAATTAATCGTTCTCTCCCTTTAAATGATATTTTATCCCAGAAAAAATATCTCCGTAATTAATCCCAGATTAATTCTCTCTCATCTAATTAATCCCATATTAATTAAGTGCGAGTCATACGTCATCGGTGAATCTTCAGGAAGCGACCCATGAGATCCCCAGATATGTTGGCAGTAAATTCGGTCGTCGGACTATCCGAACACGTAAGTGCCTCGTACTATGTTTGTACCGATTTACAAGACAATGTTGGCTTCTAGCAAAGCGCCATGCCTACCCAATTCTCCAGAAATATCCTTACAGGAATATGTGATCTATATCAGGAGTAGTATACGTAGTACTGCGTATTTCGATCCAGTATCGGATGTCACGTGCAAGGCCTGGGGCTGGAATTGTTTCTGCCCCCTACGAAGAACATATTGGATCTCTGGTAACTAGTCTCTATAATCGAATAAACATGGCCTAGTCATTTTATCCCGATGACTGCAGTACATAAGAGAACTAATTACGTATCCTATGTGACCATCATCTCCACTATGGATGGAGTGATACTTCCCTCTTGACATCACACCCAACACACTACGATTCTCAATATACCCAGCAGAGGCGTACACAGAACCTTTTAAAGCCCTGGACGACCTAAAACCAAAGTATATTGATTGTCACAAGTATTAGCGGTGCAAGTCTCTGGTTAAGACCAAATACACCTACCCTGATTCGGACTTCCATAGACACGTAGTCATACTACCAATGGAATTCCGAGGGGTCTATCCAGAGCGAAGCTGTTTTCCGTACCATTGTTAAACCACAACCTCCTACTACACTTGTATGAGTATCCTATACCCAAATATATGAGAACTATGATGTTATGCCCTCACAACGCGCATAAGTGTAATACTAGTCTTTTACGCATTATCGATGTCCAATCTCGATAATACTCTGACTAGGGATATTTAATGATTAAACCTTCATGGATTGATACTGTCTCAATCCAGGAACTAATCATATGGACCTCCTATCATTTATACATCTTGGTGATCTAATCACAAATGATAAGAGAGCAATTTCCTTAATCACATAGTTAATTTGTACAACATCACCATGATCTGTACAAATAGTGACGCTATGGGTCATAACTGTCCAACAATCTCCCACTTGCCCTATAGCCAGTCACTCGAGTGTCCTACACCCGAACTATGTACGGTTGGCTCAAATTATTGAGAAAAGACTTTCGTCAGCGGATTTGCATGATTATCATCTGATGCGATTTATTCGATCATCATATCGCCACGATGTATGATCCGAATTAATCAGATAAATATCGAAGTATATATCTGGATCATTGATTAGACCATTAAGTCTTTAGCCTGCGCTGTAGCCTAGCTCAGCTGCTAACATAACTATTCTAATCTAATTAGATTTGTTATCGACCCAAATGGCTTCTATTGCTGCCTCAGCTGCAGTAATAACCCGCTTTTGTTGTTTATTCAGAAATAGTATCTTGCTTGGAAATTTCCAGCTCACTGTTCCGTTATTCAAACTTTATAGTACCGTTGTTACGACTTATAGTCATTTTATCGGTTAGGAAACTTGCAGCAGTGAACCCAGTCACTTCAAGTTCTCTTTCTCTATAGTATAAGACAACATCCTTAGATCTCTAAGATACTAAAGGATGTTCTTAACATCAATCCAATGACTATCACTTGGATTGGCCTGATTGTGACTCCATATGCTCAAAGCGTATGAGACACCAGGTCACGTACATTTTTCAATGTACGAGTTCTCGGAGAGTAGCCAACAACTTTAAATCTATCCCAGTAGATCTTTATTCCTAGAATAAAGGTTGTTTCTCCCAAGAATTCTACGGAGAATTTTCTCGAAAGCCAAGCTTTCACCGATTATTTTATGGAAATATCATTTCCAAGAAATGACAGGTCATTATTTATAGGACATTCATTGTCAGTGCGCTCCCACTAACCCTCTTATATACACAAGAATCATTTCATTTTGAATTAAATCATATACCATTATGATTACATCAAAACGATAATTCCAAGAACGTTATGATTGCTTCAATCCATTCATGGATCGAATAACCTGCAAACCTTGTTTGCTAGTTATGGTACGAAAAAACCGTCAGGATGTTATAAACATCCTCCAAAAGGTTTCCGTTAAGGAAGGAGGCCTTGGCATTCAGCTGCCATATTTCATAAATGAAACATGCAGCATTAGCAAGCATTATCCAAATGGATTTACCATGGCAACAGGTAAAAGGTTTCTTCGTAATCGACACAATGTTGATAAAGATACCTTTTCTCTACAAGCCTAGCTTAGTACGTTGGTATGTTGCCTTCCACGTATGTCTTCCTTGAAGACTTATATAGTACCAATAGGCACAATGCCTTGCGGTACATCAACTAGTATCCAAACTTAGTTGATATACATGGAATCCATTTCGGACATCATGGCACTTTGCCATAATATGGAGTCGATAGCTTATATCACTCCCTCATACGTAGTCAGTTCATATTCCTCAATAAGATTGACATCTTTATGAGGTGAGATCAGAAACCCATACCCCAGGTTGTTTTCTGACTCTCTTCGACTTACATGGTTCTTGTGTATTCGAAGATTACTGGTATAGTATCATCCCTGATGAACTATTTGTGTTCCATTAAGGAATCGGTGCCTGGAACAGTATTACTCCGATTTTCATCGAGTTTTACTTTCCTCCCACTTACTACTGCATATACGTTTTCTTCTTAGGAAAACCGCATGGTGAGTAACAATTAAATTGTTCTCATGTGAGTTGTTTAAGTACTATACTTTGGTATCCCTAGGATAACCCACAATTTGGCACTTATCCGATTTGGGTTTTAGTTTGGTATCATCCAAACATATGCCTAGCATCCCAAATTTTCAGGAATGAGGAAACCCGTTTCTTTCATGTTCATATCTAATATGAAATCTGTCAAACATATTTTTATGGAACCTTATTCTAAATAAGTTCTGCATTATTTATACATATCCGTTGAAGGAAATGGTAGCTCAGAACCATAACGCGATGCCACATCCGTAAAGGTCACAAAATATTCACATCCACCTCTAGCCTAGCTAGACATGGGCCCAATTGCTTCACTATGAACTAGGGCTAACAGATCGGTGGCATTTACACTTTTACCAACTAAATAGTGTTTTAGGCACTTTTCCTAATAAACTAGATTCGTAGACATTATTTGAATGGAATCAAAACCGTCCTAGTATCCACTCTTCGAAAGTGTGGATATACGAGTCTTGTTAATTGTGTCCCAGACAACAATGCCACAATTTAAGTTTCAACTGATTAAATCAGTTTGAGCTATTTGTTTGTCATGTTATACGTTTGAGATTTATTTATATTCAAAATATAAATAATGTTATTTACATCTAATGTGTTTATCTGAATATCATCTTTATATAATAAAACACTTTAGTGTTCTAGAATATAAAGGTATACCCGCAACGGGTTAAACCCTGATATAGAGATAATGTATCTAGTCAAACTAGTTACATTTTAACAGTTTCCTAATTTAAGTACACACCTGAAGGGTAGTTCCTAAAATTAGGTATCTACGGTTAAAATAGCGACTTTCGTCCCGTTTTCAATTCGCAGATTAATCTCAACTGAAGTCAGTATCCTACTCACAGCAGATTCTGCACATCAGTACATATTTATGTATCACACTAAGTATCTAAAATCCAATTTTAATACTAGTAGTGAACATATTATAACAAACATACTTGAAGTCAGAGCCTTGCTCGTTCTTCAATTCCTTCATGTCTGCCTTGTCCAAATGGCAGTTACGCTTCCGCGATCCCGTTTGCCACAATTTAGGCAGACATTTTTGGGATATGTCATTTATCTTCCCAGAAGATTATAATGACTTTGCCTTTCCCCTTTTCCACACCCTAGAAGCCTTTGGCCAAGCCTTGGCCTTCCGGAATGTCGAAGTAAGATGCGCCTTGCGCTTCTTGCCTTATTACAAACTTTGGCTTTGACTCATTGAGTATAGTCATTAACTCTCCAAGAGTTTACTATTGCAATTTAGTACTTTTAAGATCTTAAAATAGATCTATAAAGATCCTTCAATTTCATTATCATACTTTAAGGATCTAATCTTTAGTTCTGATTAAGAAATTAAGGAGTCTATTTGCGGCAAGCTTAATGGATTAAGCACTAAAGTTGTCATCACGTGAATATTCCAAATATCATGCTCTACTATTTGCTTAACTCCGGGCTTAAGCTTAAAATGTTATTTTATCAAATAAAGTAACTTCTTAATTTTCAGGAGTATCCTGAATTTATTCCCAATTTGAAAATTAAAGTCGTTTAAATACATTTTCCCAAGGATTATGTTTTAAACACTAATCTTTCAATTTATCTTGATTCTAATAGTCCAACTATTTAATCAACGATTATGGTACTATTCTTATAATGATTACTATAGTCTAACTATATAATCAACTATAATTTATTTGTTAATTCAAATATATTGATTACTATAATCCAATTATATAATCAACTATAATGAAATAGTTTGAATACAGTCCAACTGTTTAATTAAAACAACTATTAAATATTAGTCCAACTAATAAATAATTTACTTAACGACGAATGATTGAAATGAGCGCATATGGCAAGTTATTAAACGAATATTGAAAATTTAACACTTGCCTCCCACTATTTTTCGGTGAGCCTCTAACCCTCTGTGGAGTACTCGGGAAACCTTGTTTCCTAGTGGGCTAAGATCCCGTTAAATTTCACACAATCTTGACTTTGCCAACAAATTGTATGATAATTAACTAGGTAGATCTCTAAGATCAATTGGATCCCATCCAATTCCTAGATCCAGTAGGGGGACATCCATGTCCGAAACATATATGTTATATATGCCAATATTTCCAATATATTGCCTAACCTTTTTCCTCTGAATCAACTAAGCCTTGGCTTTGGCACAACAAAATTAGTGATCCCAGTTAAGCGGAACCCATTGACCATGGAAAGCTTCGTAATCAATGTCGATGGACAAGAAGTGGTCTTGACTTTGGCCAACAAACCACAACTTGGACAAGACACCAATATGGAACAATGCTCTCGTGATTCAAACACATCCTCGACGGACAAAAGCCTTGACTTTGGCCAACAAACCAATGCCAGTCTTGGATCTTGAGTAAAAATCACTCAATGGAAGGAAAAACGCTTAATATTTTGTGAGGGTTTTTCGCGTGCAAATTGGTAACCAATTTATTATCTTTGTTAAGGTATCATCATCATGCACCCTTAAACATGCATTCTAAACACATAATAAGGCGCGTAAATAAAATAATAATGATATGCGGATGGATACTTAACACATTGATCCTAGATCAAATCTCTCCATTTCCTCTCTCCCGCTAGCACAAGTATTCACTTCTACCCGTTACATAACACTTCTAAAGAAAACTCATTTACATTGAGGGGAATAGGTGAGAAGAGAAATACATAGAGTAATGAGGTAATAGGCTGGACACGCAGGTCCAATTAATAAATTCTAAATTTATTATAACAATTTCTAAAATTTCCCCACCCATCTAATATCCATCCGATATACATTATTCATACATCGCAACCATGTATTCACACAAGCGTGTTATCAATCAATCTAATCCAATTATTTAATCTAATAATTAATTATCATCCAATGTTCAAACAACGATTTGATTTTGCTCGAGTCAAACTCATTTTTGCGAATAAGTACTCAAAGTACGAATTCTTGAATTAAATTAAACTACAACATTAAGTCCAATTTAATATGTATTTAATACTAATTCTCTATTTAATTCCAAATTAAATACTACACTTTATTTGATGAACCTTTACGACTTAAATTCCAAATTTAATCGTTACGGGTCTCAAAGACCGATTAACGTCCAACGTTAATTTAATTAAAGTCCAATGGGCTTTTAATTAATTTCTTTAAGGCGTGGACTTTTGGTCAACTTGGGTCAAACCCAATAACCAAAGCCCAATCAAGGAATAACCCCATAAGCCTAGAAATCAATTTAGGCCCATTAGGCCCAATTAAAATAATTAAGGTCCATTAGTTGCATTTGGACTTTATGGATGTGGTTTTGGGCCCAATTGGATCCAACCAATTTGTCTAAACCAATCTTGGTACAACCAAGCCCAATAAGCCCAATAACAACTTTTAAAGCCCAATTAATTAAACTACAAAAATTCCAAATTTCATATTTAATTAACCTAAAGTGTATTGCCATAATTAATCAACTAAATTAACATTTCCAAAACATCAATTAGCCTAATTAATTATGCTTATTAACAAAAAAACATGTCCAACACATTTTATCAAAAAATCAAACCATACATGCTTTTCAAGTCTCGGCAATAGATGGCATTTTATGTCCAATTCGAATTCAATACAATTAAATCCAATTCAACATTAAATCAACATTCCCAACATGATTCCAACTCATCCAATGAATCAAAAATCAAAAAATCTAAGACTTTTAGGTTTCTCAAACTCTCGGCCAAGCCATGTAATTTGGGGAAAATTGTTCCAAACCATTTTTCATGAAATTGATCCAATTAATCTTCAATTAAACATCATTTAAGCATACTTAATCAAACAATTAAACCAAATCATGCTCAAAATCAATTTACCCAATTTTAACCCTAAATCAAGTTTCATGCTTAATCAAAGCTCTGATACCATTGTTGGCGAATCTCTAAGTCCCGAGGATCGATTATCAAGCATAAAACAACATGTGAATACATGAAGAAGTTGCGGAATACTTACATTGAGCGGTTGAGTGATGCGACGAAGAACATAAAAACTTTAAGCTCCCTCCTAGAGTGCTCGGCAGTGGCAGTTTTGGTGTCCTCCATTTTCGGCTTTTGCATGATCCATCAAGCTCCAAGCTTTGTTTGATGATTCCAAGCTCACGGGTGGGTTTCCCTATCACCTTCGCAAGACTCTATAGTGTGCTAGCACTCTTGATTTTTGCCACAAAAATCATTCTTTGCTTCCCCTTGCGCTCTCGGTTTTTAGACAGAAAACAGAAAATAAATTCAGCCCCTTGGGCGTGTGAGAGAAGAAAAGTGGAGAGGAGAGAGTTGTGTGGGTTGTTGGCATAAAGTGTATCTAATACACTTTAATGAATTTCAAATTTATTTACAAAAAATTTGGCTTTCCAAAAGTCAAACCAATTAAAGCCCACAACCACTACATCAATCAATCAATCAATCAAATTGTCACATCACTCAAAGTGACATGTGATTTGACGCTTGATGTGACTTGCGTTCCGCACTTGAATTCGAAATGCGATTGTGCTCGCAAACACTATCAGGCTCGGGTTCGCTAATTCCAAATTAACAAATTTTCCATTGCGACATAATTAAATAATTATGCCTAGCAAAATCACTATTCACGTCGCTAACAAATTAATTCTAAATTAACTCGTTCGCCCGAATTAAAATCTAATTTCAATTCCGCGTCGAAATCCAATTTCGTATAATATATCAAATATATTATTTTATCGATTAATTCAAAATTAATCGTTCTCTCTCTTTAAATGATATTTTATCCCAGATAAAATATCTCCGTAATTAATCCCAGATTAAATTTCTCTCTCATCTAATTAATCCCAGATTAATTAAGTGCGAGTCATACGTCATCGGTGAATCTTCGGGAAGCGACCCATGAAATCCCCGGATATGTTGGCAGTAAATTCGGTCGTCGGACTATCCGAACACGTAAGTACCTCGTACTACGTTTGTACCGATTTACAAGACAAGGTTGGCTTCTAGCAAAGCGCCATACCTACCCAATTCTCCAGAAATATCCTTACAGGAATATGTGATCTATATCAGGCGTAGTATACGTAGTATTGCGTATTTCGATCCAGTATCGAATGTCACGTGCTAGGCCTGGGGCTGGAATTATATCTACCCCCTACGAAGCACATATCGGATCTCTGGTAACTAGTCTCTATAATCGGATAAACATAACCTAGTCATTTTATCCGGATGACTGCAGTACATAAGAGAACCAGTTTCGTATCCTACGTGACCATCATCTCCACTATGACTGGATTGATACTTTCGTCTTGAAATCACACCCAACACACTACGATTCTCAATATACCCAGCAGATACGTACACAGAACCTGTTAAAGCCTTGGACGACCTAAAACCAAAGTATATTGATTGTCGCAAGTATTAGCGGTGAAAGTCTCAGGTTAAGACCAAATACACCTATCCAGATTCGGACTTCCATAGACACATAGTCATACTACCAATGGAACTCCGAGGGGTCTATCTAGAGCGAAGCTATTTTCCGTACCTTTGGTAAAACACAACCTCCTACTACACTTGCATGAGTATCCTATACCAAAATATATGAGAAGTATTAGCGGATATTTAATGATTAAACCTTCATGGATTGATACTTTCTCATATCATCTCAATCCAGGAACTAATCATATTGATCTCCTATCATTTATACATCTTGGTGATCTAATCACAAATGATAAGAGAGCAATTTCCTTTGTCACATAGTTAATTTGTACAACATCACCATGATCTGTATAAATAGTGACGCTATGGGTCATAACTGTCCAACAATAGTTTCATCCTTGATGAACTATTTATGTTCCAGTAAGGAATCAATGCCTGGAATAGTATTACTCCGATTTTCATCGAGTTTTACTTTCCTCCCACTTACCACTGCATATCGGTATTCCTCTAAGGAAAACCTCATGGCGAGCAACAATTGAATTGTTCTCTTGTGAGTTGTATAAGTACTATACTTTGGTTTCCCTAGGATAACCCACAAATTGGCACTTATCCGTTTTGGGTTTTAGTTTGGTATCATCCAAACATATGCCTAGCAGGCCCAAATCTTCAGGAATGAGAAAACTCTGTTTCTTTCCTGTTCATATCTAATATGAAGTCTGTCAAATAGATCATAATGGAACCTTATTCTAAATAAGTTCTGCACTGTTTACGCATATCCGTTGAAGGAAATGGTAGCTCAGAGCGACTCATGATTAACCTTATCATGTCTAACAAAATTCGGTTTCTTCGTTCGGACAAACCGTCAAACTGACGTGTTCCGGGAGGAGTCCTCATTGAAAGAATACTATACTCTTTCGAGTATAGAGAAACTTATTGCTTAAGTATTTTCATCATGGTCCAACCGTGATGGTTTTATACTTTAGCCGATCTGTTTGTCTATTTCGTGTCGAAACTGTAAAAGTTTCCGATTCGTATTTCAAAAGAAACACATAACCATAACGCAATGCCATATCCGTAAAGGTCACGAAACATTCATATCCTCATCTAGCCTAGCTAGACATGGGCCCACTTACTTCACTATGAATGAGGGCTAACAGAACGGTGGCAATTGCACTTTTACCAAGTAAAAAGCATTTTAGGCACTTTGCCTAATAAACTAGATTTGTAGACATCATTTGAATGGAATAAAATCCGTCCTAGTATCCACTCTTCAAAAGTGTGGATATACGAGTCTTGTTTAATTGTGTCCCAGACAACAATCCCACAATTAAGTTTCTTCTGATCAAATCAGTTTGAGCTATTTGTTTGTCATGTTATATGTTTGAGATTTATTTATATTCAAAATATAAATTTTGTTATTCACATCTAATATGTTTATCTCAATATCATCTTTATAAATTAAAACACTTTAGTGTTCTAGAATATAAAGGTATACCCGCAACGGGTTAAACCCTGATATAGAGATTATGTTTCTAGTCAAACTAGTTACATTATAACAGTTTCCTAATTTAAGTACATACCCTAAGGGTAGTTCCTAAACTTAGGTATCTACGGTTAAAACATCGACTTTCATCCCGTTTCCGATTCATAGATTAATCTCAACTGAAGTCAGTATCCTGCTCATAGCAGATTCTGCACACCAGTACATATTTATGTACCACCTTTTAGTATCTAAAATCCAATTTTAATACTAGTAGTGAACATGTTTATAACAAACATATTTGAAGTCAAAGCCTTGCTCGTCTTCAATTCCTTCATGTCTGCTTTGTTCAAACGGTAGTCACGCTTCCGCGATCCCGTTTGCCACAATTTAGCCAGACATTTTGGGATATGTCTTTTGTCTTCCCAGAAGATTCTAATGACTTTGCCTTTGCCCTTTTTGGTACCCCAAAAGCCTTTGGCCAAGCCTTGGCCTTCTAGAATGTCGAAGTAAGATGCGCCTTGCGCTTCTTGCCTTATTGCATACTTTGGCTTTGTCTCATTGAGAATAGCCATTAACTCTCCAAGAGTTTACAATTACAATTTAGTACTTCTAAGATCTTAGGATAGATCTATGAAGATCCTTAAATTTCATTATCATACTTTAAAAATCTAATCCTTAGTTCTGATTAAGAAATTAAGAAGTCTATTTGGCAAGCATAATGGATTAAGCACTAAAGTTATCATCACATGAATCTTCCAAAGATCAAGCTCTACTATTTGATTAACTTCGGGCTTAGGCCTAAGATGTTATTTTATCAAATAAAGTAACATATTAGTTTCCAGGACCATCCTGAAATTTTATTCCCAAATTGAAAATTAAAGTCGTTTAAATACATTTTCACCCAGGATTATGTTTTAAACACTAATCTTTCAATTATCTTGATTCTAATAGTCCAACTATTTAATCAACGATTTTAGGTACAATTTATTATAATGATTACTATAGTCCAACTACAATTATAATAGGTTACATTCAATTATATTGATTACTATAATCCAATTATATAATCAACTATAAATGAAATAGTTTGAATACAGTCCAACTGTTTATTAAAACAACATTAACTATTAGTCCAACTAATATATTAATTTAACGACGAAATGATATGATATGAGCGCGTATGGCAAGTAATTAAATGAATATTGCAAATTTAATACTTGCCTCCCACTATTTTTCGGCGAGCCTCTAACCCTCTGTGGAGTACTCGGGAAACCTTATTTCCTAGTGGGCTAGGATCCCGTTAAATAACACACAATCTTGACTTTGGCCAACAAATTGTACATAATTAACTAGGTAGATCTATAAGATCAATTGGATCCAATCCAATTCCTAGATCCAATAGGTGGACATCCAAGTCCGAAACATATATCCTATATATGCCAATATATCCAATATATTACCTAACATTTTTCCTCTGAATCAACTAAGCATTGGCTTTGGTACAACAAACTTAGTGATCCCAGTTAAGCGGAACCCATTGATGAGCGGAAAATATATCAATATTTACCGCCCATTTTACTTAATATTTTGTTTAGTTTCTCGGGTTTGATGAACGTTTTGATGTGTTTTAGTTTATTTTGCAGATAAAATAATATTGGGACACAATGAAATCATTTAGGACGAAATGTGGGTCAAATAAGGGCAAAAATTGGACTTGACAAATTAATTTTGGAGATTGGAAACTTGAAAGGGCGTTTTAACGAAGTGCAGTTTTGGAAATTCCAGTTTTGCGCATCTGTCGTATTTTGGGCATAATGTTTTACTCCGATATCAGATTGAGCTGATTCAAGCCAGATTAAGGAAGAATCAAATATCTACAACTTTGAAAGACAAAATAATTTCGAATTCTGAAGATTTCATGCCCGAAATTGATGAACCATCCAGAAGTGTGTTGTGTGTAATCATTTTCAATCATTTTCAAAGCAAGAAAAAAAATTAATAAATAAATAATAAAAATTATCAAATCACCACCAAACATGATAAGCAATTAGTGGAGCAATTAATAATGGATTTGGTGGAGCAATTAGTGGAGCAATTAATAATTGATTTGGTGGATGATTTGATGGAGGCAAAATTTTGCCTATAAATACCAAGCCATTTCATTTGTAAAATTCATACTTTATTCTAAGGAATTCCTTCAGAATACTAAGAAGATTGTATCTTGTTTGTTTATTTACAGCTTTCAGTAATTAATTTCTTCTTTCGCACTTTCTTTTCTTTACTTTTCAGTTTTTACTTTCCGCAATTTACTTTTACGTACAATACTTTTCTTTCTTTAACTTTCAGTTTTTACTTTTCAGTAATGAGGAGGTAACTCCCCTTTGCTGGGGTAAAAGGTAAAATTTTTATTACTGATATTTAGATTAATCTCCCTTAATTATAATATATAAACTAGTTAAAACCTGACTTAACGAGGATACCGCCATATTGGTCGGTTGTTAATTTTTTAAATTGGTTTTAACCTGACTAAACTGGATACCGCCTGATTGGTCGGTTGGTAATTAATTATTAATTTGACTTAATCTGGTTACCACCTATATGGCTAGTTGGTAATTATCATGCAAAGTTAATATATTATATTAAGGGAGATATCTAAAATAGAAGAAATAAAAGTGGATTTTTTTACCTCAGCATTTTTTTTTTATTGTAATTTTACTTTATTTACTTTTCAGCAATTTACTTTCAGCAATTTACTTTTCAGTAATTTACTTTCAGCATTTACTTTTCAGCATTTAATTTTCAGCATTTAATTTTCAGTATTTTACTTTATTTCTTTTATTATTTAAGTTTTTTTACTACCCGTAAATATGTGTCGCAACTAAGCCAGTTATCTGGGGTTGTGATGAAATCCAATATCACCGGTTTATAAGGGGTTAAATTATAGTTTGGGTAATTTAAAGGTTTACTTATTAAGTCTTAAGCTTAATGCGTCTTGTTAATTGGCCACTAATAAGATTGATGTGGTAAATCTAAAATAAACTTGACAAAGGAATTTTAGGTTTCAGCCTTAGACTTAATAGCCCACGATCTTCCTTGAGGATAGATAACCCTTTAATAGATTTCCTTACAGGATAGACATATACCTGTCGGGCGGGGGTAGCCATAATTGGAACTTAAACTTAATGAATCCAGATAATTTGGTTGACATAGACATATGGTTCAATTGGGTTAAACTGGGTATTTGCGTCTGACCATCGACAGAGGCTTTTGCATAATTTAGTGTTCCAGGATAGTAAACCGATTTATTACGCAAACATAAAATAACCACTTCATCTTTAAAATGATATTGGAAGAAATCAAAACCCTAGATAGTTTTTAATATTGAATTTTCTTAAACCTACATTCGAGCAATTTTATTTACTTGTTTTTAAATTCAAAACCTTCATCATTTCAAATCAATCAATCAACATGTTAGATACTAGTAATCATTTGACCTCATAAAATTAATAGATTAGGTATTAAGTCCTCGTGGGATCGATACTTTTTATACTACTTGAACGATACGTGCACTTGCGTTATACACGTGTGTAAGCACCGGTCAAGTTTTTGGCGCCGTTGTCGGGGACTTATTTATCTTTCACTATTAGTTTTGGGGTTAGATATGTTACTTGTATCTAATTTCTTTTTACTTATTATTTTTGTTTTCTTGTGTTTCAGGTTCTCAGAAACTACATGAGAGGAACCAGAAGCTTTGAACTTCGACCGCTTGACCTAGAAATTGAAAGAACCATCAGACAGTTGAGAATGGAAAGGCGAGAAGGTCAATAAGCAATCATTAACATGGAACCTGAACCTTTGAACGTTGCACCACCGATTCCCATTCGAGACAGAACCATTCCGGTGGTTGACGGACTCATTTCTTGTATTGTACTTCCTCCCTTACCAGTAAATGCGGGTGACATCAAAACATGCGTCCAGATGATTCAGCAGTCAGTACAGTTTGGGGGAAATGCAACTCAAGATCCTAATGCTCACATCAGCAACTTCCTGGAAGTTAGCGGTACTTTCAATTACAACCGATTAGCTGAAGAAGCAATAAGACTGCGTGTTTTTCCATACTCCTTGAAGGACAGAGCTAAAGCTTGGCTACATTCACTACCAGCAGGTTCCATCACAACTTGGAACACTCTAGCTACCAAATTCCTTGCAAAGTACTTTCCACAAGCTAGAACTGCAAAGTTGAGGAATGATATCACATCTTTCGTGCAACAAGATTCAGAATCCCTTTGTGAAGCTTGGGAAATATTCAAAGATTTACTCTGGAAATGTCATCATCATGAGATCGCAAAGTGGCTACAAGTCCAAACCTTCTACAATGGACTTTCTGGAATAATGAGAACCACAATTGATACTGCTGCTAGAAGAGCTTTGATGGCAAAAGGAGAAGATCAGGCCTGGGACTTAATTGAAGAAATGGCCAACAACAATTCTTTATGGCCAACAGAAAGGAGCATGATCCAAAGAATTGCAGGAATTTATGAAGTTTGAGCCAATACAGCACTGAATTCCAAGCTGGATGTGATTTGCAAAAATCTGGAAACTCTTAACATGAAAGTTAATGGTGGATCCACAAGTTCACCATTTGGAGGAGTACCTGAGGCAGAATCTTACAACCAACAAGAAGAGACAGTGAACTATGTCAACAATTTCAACAGACATGGGAACAATCAATATTCCAACGCCTATAACCCAAGGTGGAGGAATCACCCCAATTTCGTATGGAGTAACAATTCAGGGCAAAAGAACTACCCACCACCGGGATTCCAACAACCAAATAAAAGCCAGGAGCATGAAAAAGAACCAGGAATAATTGAAGTGTTGGCCCAGTTGAAGAAGCAAGAAGCAAAATATGATGCTTTAGCAGCTATGGTTCAAAATCAAGTAGCATTGAATCAAAGCCATTCAACCTCTATCAAAGCACTAGAGAATCAAATTGGGCAACTGGCCAATGCTCAGAGTTAAAGACCGCCAAGTAATCTTCCCAGCAACACAGAACCAAATCCAAGGAACCGAGGGAAAGAGAAATGTCAAGCTATTACCTTAAAAGATGGTACTGAGATCAATAAAGATGTTGGAATCAAAGCAACAATTGAGGAAGCTCTAAAAGATGCAGTTCCACAGATGGAAGAAAAAGAAGCAAGGGAAAAAGAACAGATCACTCCACCTCCACCTTTTCCTCAGCGTCTTCAGAAAAACAAACTAGACAAAGAGTTTGTTCGATTCCTGGAGGTGTTCAAAAATCTGCACATCAACATTCCATTTGCAGAAGCCTTGGAAGAAATGCCCAGCTATGTCAAATTCATGAAAAACATTCTTTCACGAAAACAGAGATTGGGAGACTACGAGACAGTAGCATTAACGGAAGAATGCAACGCCATCATTCAGAGGAAACTTCCCCCGAAGTTGAAAGATCCTGGCAGTTTCACTGTCCCATGCACCATTGGAGAACATTACATCGGTAAGGCTTTATGTGATTTAGGAGCCAGTGTTAACTTGATGCCTTTTTCTATTTACAGGAAACTACAAATCGGAGAAGCAATACCTACCTCAGTCTCGTTGCAACTTGTTGATCAAACACTCGTATTTCCAAGTGGTGTTGTTGAAGATGTGTTGGTCAAAGTCGACAAACTCATTCTCCCAGCAGATTTCATCATCCTTGACATGGAAGAAGACAAAGAAGTACCTATCATTCTTGGGAGACCATTCTTGGCTACAGGTAAAACTGTGATTGATGTGCAAAAATTAGAACTGACCATGAAAGTGCAGGATCAAGAAGTGACCTTTAATGTTTTCAAAGCCATGAAATTCCCGAGCGATGAAAAGAAAGAAGAATGCTTCAGAGTTGATGTTGTTGATAGTATCGTTCAGGATACTGAGCCAAATCCCACAGATACACTTGAAGCTTGCATCACCAACATGACTAACAGCAAGCTAGATGCTGAAATCCTGGAATGTATCAACTACCTTGACAAACCATTCTGATTCAAAGCGACACCGCCAGTTGAAAGCTTGGAACCGCCAAAGAAAGATCGAATCAAGCCTTCGATTGAAGAACCACCATAGTTGGAGCTGAAGTTGCTTCCGAGCATTCTTAGGTATGCATTTCTTGGAAACTCTTCTGAATTACCTGTTATTATATCTTCTTCACTAACATTGGAGCAGGAAGAAAAGCTACTGAGAGTGTTACGAGAGCACAGAAGAGCCATTGGCTGGACTATAGCAGATATTCGAGGCATTAGTCCATCATTTTGCATACACAAGATTCTGATGAACGATGAGTACAAACCCACAGTGGAGCATCAACGGAGACTCAATCCAATCATGAAGGAAGTCGTGAAGAAAGAAATTATCAAATGGTTGGATGCTGGCATCATTTACCCCATCTCAGATAGTACTTGGGTGAGTCCTATGTAGTGTGTACCAAAGAAAGGAGGAATTACTGTGGTCACCATTGAAAAGATTGAGCTGATCCCAACAAGAACGGTGACTGGATGGAGAGTATGCATGGATTACATGAAGCTGAATAAAGCCACAAGAAATGACCATTTTCCGCTACCATTCATTGACCAGATGTTAGACAGACTGGCAGGACATGAGTTCTATTACTTTCTGGATGGATATTCAGGGTACAATCATATTGCCATCGCCCCAGAAGATCAGGAGAAAACCACCTTTACATGTCTCTATGGTACTTTTGCTTTCCGCAGAATGCCATTTGGATTATGTAATGCCCCCGCCACTTTTCAGCGTTACATGATGGCCATCTTCTCAGACATGCTGGAGCAGAGTATGGAGGTATTCATGGATGAATTTTCTGTGTTTAGAGATTCTTTTGACCATTGCTTGTAAAATCTGAAACAGGTGTTACAAAGGTGCGAAGATACAAACCTGGTACTCAACTGGGAGAAATGCCATTTCATGGTACATGAAGGCATTGTTCTTGGACACCGGATCTCACAAAAGAGATTCGAGGTAGACAAAGCAAAGGTTGAAACAATTGAAAAACTACCTCCGCCAACATCTGTCAAAGGGATTCGGAGCTTTCTCGGACATGCAGGTTTTTACAGGAGATTTATCAAAGATTTTTCCAAGATTGCTAAACCTCTATGCAATCTTCTAGAAAAGGATGTGCCTTTCAACTTTACCAAAGAATGCCAGGAAGCTTTTGAGATATTAAAATAGAAGCTGGTCTCTGCCTCCATCATTGTAGCACCAGACTGGACCATTCTATTTGAAGTGATGTGCGATGCTAGTGATTTTGCTGTAGGTGCAGTTTTGGGACAACGTAAAGCAAAGATTTTCCACACCATTTATTATTCCAGCAGAACTCTGAATGATGCTCAACTCAACTACACAACCACTGAAAATGAGTTGCTCGTAGTTGTGTACGCTTTTGACAAATTCCTCTCATATCTGCTGGGTCCCAAAGTGGTGGTCTACACAGATCATTCAGCAATCAAATATTTGATCATGAAGAAAGATGCCAAACCCAGATTGATCCGTTGGATACTTCTTCTGCAAGAATTCAATATGGAAAATCGAGATAGGAAAGGGACAGAAAACCAAGTGGCAGATCATCTATCGAGGATCGAGAATGGAGAAACAGCTGGCAAAAAACTGTCAATCAAAGAAACTTTTCCAGATGAACAACTGTTTTCCATGAAACAACAGGAAGTCCTTTGGTATGTTGACTATATCAACTACATTGTGTTAGGAAAATGGCCGTTGGAATGGACAACTCAGTAACGGAAGAAGTTCTTCAAAGAAGTCAATCATTATGTCTGGGATGAGCCGTACCTGTTCAAACGTTGTGCTGATCAATTACTGAGACGATGTGTTCCACAGGAGGAGGTCAACAGTGTTTTGCAGCACTGTCATTCATCACCATATGGCGGACACTTCAGCGGGGACAAAACTACATCAAAAGTTCTTCAATCAGGTTTGTTCTTGCCCACTCTTTTTAAAGATGCTTATCTTTTTTCTTTTCAATGTGACAGGTGCCAGAGAACGGGAAATATTTCGAGGAGAAATGAAGGACCGTTGCAAAACATTCTGGAAGTGGAAATATTCGATGTGTGGGGTATTGATTTCATGGGACCCTTTGTTCCATCATTCGGAAACTTGTACATCCTGGTTGCTGTAGACTACGTTTCCAAATGGGTTGAAGCAATTGCACTGCCATCTAATGATTTAAAAGTGGTGATCAAATTTCTGAAAAAAGAATATTTTCACTCGGTTCGGAACACCTCGGGCAATCATCAGCGATGGTGGCTCACATTTCTGCAACAGATACTTCGATGCACTTCTATCCAAATACTGAATTACTCACAAGGTTGCCACAGCTTACCATTGTTGGATAATATGACCCATAGCGTCACTATTTGTACAGATCACGTGTGTTGCTGTACAAATTAACTATGTGACAAGGAAATTGCACTCTCATCATTTGTGATTAGATCACCATAGATGTATAAATGAAGAGAGGTCCATATGATTAGTTCCTGGATTGAGATGATATGAGACAGTATCAATCCCCGAAGGATTAATCATTAAATATCCCTAGCCGAAGTATTATCGAGACTGGACA